>WHNR01000108.1:57500-179110 GCA_009859135.1 Formica selysi | reverse complement strand
GTGAGAGAGAGAGAGAGAGAGGAGAGAGAGAGAGAGAGAGAGAGAGAGTTAAAATAAAAGAAGAGGGAGTATAAGCAAAAGAGAGGAAGAGTGAGAGAGCGAGAAAGAAGGAGAAAAGAAGGAGAATAAATATAATATCACGTAATAATATTATTTAGTATTATTAAATATATTTTTAATTATTATTAAGAAATATTATTAAAAATTATTAATATTATCTATTTTATTTAATCATAAAACAGAGAGAGAAAGAGAGAAAGAAAGAGAGAAAGAGAGAGAGTTAAAGTTAAAGAAGAGGAAGTATAAGCAAAAGAGAGAAAAAGCGAGAGAAAGAGACAGAAGGAAAAAAGAAGGAGAATAAATATAATATCAAGTAATATTGTTCAGTATTATTAAATATATTGTTAAATATTATTAAGAAATATTATTAAAAATTATTAATATTATCTAAGTTATTTAATTTTAAGAGAGAGAGAGAGAGAGAGAGAGAGAGACAAAGAGAGAGAGAAAGAGCGAAGGCAAAAGAAGGATAGTTTATTTTAAATTAAAGAAGAGGAAGAATAAGCAAAAGAGAGAGAAAGAGAGAGAGAGTTAAAATGAAAGAAGAGAAAGTATAAGCAAAAGAGAGAGAGAGAGAGAGTTAAAATGAAAGAAGAGGAAGTATAAGCAAAAGAGAGAAAGAGTGAGAGAGAGAGAGAGAAAGAAGGAGAAAAGAAGGAGAATAAATATAATATCAGGTAATAATATTGTTCAGTATTATTAAATATAATGCTAAATATTATTAAATATTATTTAATATTATTTAATATTATTAAATTTAACTTTAATATTAAATATTATTAAATTATATATTAAATTTTTTTAATGATTGAATATTATAATAGTCAATAATCTTTTAAATATTTTATTTAAAGTTAAAGAAAAGACGAAAAGAAAGAGAGAGAGAGAAAGAAAGAGGGAGGGTTGGAGGGAGGGAGGGAGGGATAGAGAGAAAGAGAGAGAGAGAGAAAGAAAAGAAAAAAAGAAGAAGAAGAAATATAATATTAGGTAATAATTTTGTTCAATATTATTAAATATATAGTTAAATATTATTAATAAATATTATTAAATGTTATTAATATTATTTATGTAATTTCATTTTAAGAGAGAAAGTCAGATAGAAAAAGAAAGAGAAAGAAAGAAAGAAGGAGAAAAGAAAGAAGCATTATTTAAAATTACAGAAGAACAAGAATAAGCAAAAGAGATGGTGAAAGAGAGAGAGAGAGAGATAGAAGAAAATAGAAGGAGAAGGAATATAATATTACGTAATATAATATTGTTTAATATTATTAAATATATTATTAAATATTACTATTAGGTGTACAAATAAGTTTCCGCCGTTTGACAAAAGTTGGCGCCACCAGTAAGTTATGGTTAAAATTGTCAGATGTAAAACGTCCTTATCGTAAGATTGGACATCAGTCAATAACATAACCTTAAAATATTAGTGATTTTTTATCAGTATAATATATTCTTTTGTGTGCGAAAATGTCGAGTTTTGAGCCGAATAAGCGTCATTTGCGGGAACTTTTGATTTACTTCTTCAATTTGAAGAAATCTGCAACTGAGGCGTATCGATTGCTTGTAGAAGCATATGGTGAGGCTGCCTTAAGTGAGAGAAGTTGTCGTGAGTGGTTTCAAAAGTTTAAGAACGGTGAATTTGACATCGAAGACAAAGAACGTGGCGGAAGGCCGAAAGTGTATGAAGACGCGGAATTGGAAGCATTATTGGATCAAGATTCGTGCCAAACGCAAGAAGAACTTGCACTTATATTGGGAGTGACTCAACAAGCAATTTCACATCGGTTGAAATCATTGGGATTGATTAAAAAACAAGGAAATTGGGTTCCATATGAACTGACGCCGAGAAACGTTGAACGCCGATTGTTCACATGTGAAATGCTGCTTGCCAGGCATAAACGAAAGGGTTTTCTGCACCGTATAGTCACTGGTGATGAAAAATGGATCCACTATGATAATCCAAAAAGGAGGAAATCATGGGGACCACCTGGCCATGCTTCAACATCTACAGCTAAGCCAAATATTCATGGAAAAAAACTCTTGTTATGCATTTGGTGGGATCAGCTTGGTGTCGGGTATTATGAGTTGCTCAAACCGAACGAAACCATTACTGGGGCTGTCTACCGAACACAATTGATGAGATTGAGTCGAGCACTCAAGGAAAAGCGCGCCCACTACTCCAGACACGACAAAGTTATTCTCCTGCATGATAATGCTCGTCCACATGTTGCGGCGCCGGTCAAAATCTATTTGGAAACACTCAATTGGGAAGTTTTACCCCACCCGCCGTATTCACTAGACATTGCTCCTTCTGATTTCCACATGTTTAGATCGATGGCGCATGGCCTGTCTGAGCAACACTTCACATCATATGAAGATACCAAAAATTGGGTCGATTCGTGGATAGCCTCAAAAGATGAAGCATTCTTCCGACGCGGTATCCGTATGCTGCCAGAAAGATGGGAAAAAGTAGTGGCAAGCAATGGACAATACTTCAAATAAAACATTAGGTTCCGTTCTTTCACAATAAATGCCCAATTTTTGATAAAAAACGGCGGAAACTTATTTGTACACCTAATAATAATATTTATGCTACTTAATTTTAAGTGTCATAGTATTTTGATATATTTGATATTTATTTGTGAATGTATTAAATTAATATATTTAAAATGTATTTAAAAATGCGTGTTGATGATGTGACTCGAGTATGATCGGGTGAGTCGAGTTCGTTCGTATATTGTGAGCAAGGCTAATAGTAATATTTTAATTAATAGTAATATAATTCAATAAAAGAACATAATTTATTGCTTACGAGAAAATAACTTCTTCTATTTTATGTAGAAGATACCGTGTTTGATAAAAATACAATATATTTAATTCCTTGCATTTGTTAATTCTTAAATTTCATAAAATTGTCATGCAAATTAAATGTCATAAGTAGAGTATATAGGAGAGTTCTAACTCAGGTCCTCTGAGGGGGGGTAAGGGGCGAGGGGAAACCAGCGCGGGGGGTATGACGTCACGCAGGGGACCGCGGCCTAACCGATTGGCGAGGGGTCCGCGGAGAGGAGGGAGGGGGAACACGTCCTAACCGATAGGCGAGGGATCCGCTAACCTAACCTAACCAACAGGCGAGGGGTCCGCGGAGAGGGGGAGGGGGACCGCGCGAAACCGATGGGCGAGGGGTCAAGAGGGAACGCGAAGGTACGATGCCGCGAGGAGTTGTGAGAGAGATAGCGCGAGGCGTTCGCAATGTGTGGAAGAGAGATAGCGTCCGCATGCACGTTGGAGAGAGATGGCGCGAGGCATGCACGCGTGTAGGACAAGGATGGCGTTAGCATTGGCGTGGGAAAAGGATGACGTTTGCGGGAGAAAGAGAGAGAAAGAGAGATAATGCGAGGCATGCATGTGGGAAAAGGAAAGAAGAAGGCGCAGAAATAATCAATATTTTTTAATATAATAATAATAAGTTTATTCAAAATATGTATATCATATAATTGTGTGTGTGTGTGTGTATTAAAAAAAAAAATAATAATAATAATAAAACATAATAATAATAATAATAATATAAAAATATAAAATATACAAAAAGATATAAAATATGTATAATATAATAATAATATAAAAATATAAAATATACAAAAAGATATAAAATATGTATAATATAATAATAAGGCGGCGCTCCTTCTGCAACAGAAAAACATTATATTAATATAAATTTAATTTTTAATATTTAATATATTACGAATCTTAAAAAGATACTTACAATTAATTCTTTGACCTCTTGCTCGGAGGCTCGTCCCACGAATCCTCGACGTCTTCCTCGTAGGGCTCGAGCCCGAAGAGACGTCTTAGGTCTAAATGAAGACCGTCTGGGTCGTTATCCTCCCACACGTCCTCGCGGAACTCGCGCTCGTGCCGTCGCAACATTCGTACATCTCGTCGGTGCTCAAAGTTTAGAAATCCAGGAATCTGGATATCGCTCGTATTGTCGTACTATAAATTAAATAAAATCAAATTATAATATACAGGGTGTCGTACACCCCTTTTCTTTCAAAAACTAAGCATTTTATTGTTAGAGAAAAACGTTTTGAACAAATTTGAATGGTTTTGAGGGGAACATAAGATGGTGTGATTGGTTTGACCTTGGATGGCATCGTTAAGGTCAAGTCAAGGACACCTTTAATTTCTTAAATGGAACCCCCTTTTTTATTACATATTCTTGTAGCTTATCTCAAGAGCTTTCCAAAACACTATAATAAAGTATTTTTTCATTAAGTACTTTTTGAGTTATTTTATATTTTAATCTGACATATTTTGACATAAAAAATAAAATATCTCGTAAAATATTTAGTTTTCGATAATCTTACCGTAATACTTTTATGTGCAGAATAATGAGACAAATCAATTAGTGTAAAGAAAAAAACAAATAATTGTTTAAAAAAATACATTGTAAATAATTACATACTTTTTCTTAAAAACAATTATTTTTTTTACTAATTGATTTGTCTCATTATTCTGTACATAAAAGTATTACGGTAAGATTATCGGAAACTAAATATTTTACGAGATATTTTATTTTTTATATCAAAATATGTCAGAATAAAATATAAAATAACTCAAAAAGTACTTAATGAAAAACTACTTTATTATAGTGTTTTGGAAAGCTCTCGAGATAAGCTACAAGAATATGCAATAAAAAATATAGTATTCTATTTAAAAAATTAAAGGTGTCCTTGACTTGACCTTAACGATGCCATCCAAGGTCAAACCAATGACACCATCTTATGTTCCCCTCAAAACCATACAATTTTTGTTCAAAACGTTTTTCTCTAAAATGCTTAGTTTTTGAAAGAAAAGGGGTGTACGGGTGGTCTAGGACACCCTGTATATTATAAATAATTAATATAATATAAAATAAAAAATGCTACTTACTCTTTGGAAAACCATCAAATTCAACAGGGCTCTCAACAGCCCCATTGCCAGGTCCTCCGCCCACCATGACGCGTTCCAGCGACTCCGACACAACATGGCTTCAATCAATGATGGCATATTTCAAACTTCACTTATGTTAGAACACATAATAGACTTCTTCTCTATTCGCTGTCAAACACTTTGTGACGAATATACCGGGATAGACATTGTCTGGATTAAATATTTTAGAGTAGGAGATGTATCACTTACGAAGAACGCTTACTCTCAGCTCTTGATAAGAAAACAGAAGTTAGCATGTTTCCACGAGCAAATATCTAAAGTCTTTTAAATATGAATAATATATTATTATAATATGTAAACCACTATCGAACGGCTATTGAACGACTATTGAACAGCTTTTGAACGGCTTTGAACGGCTATCGAACGTCTTTGAACGGCTTTGAACGGTTATCGAACAGCTATCGAACGGCTTTGAACGGCTATCGAACGGCTATTGAACGGCTTTAAACGGCTCTCGAACAGCTTTGAACGGTTATTGAACGACTATCGAACGGCTATCGAACGGATATAAACGACTATCGAACGGCTATTGAACGGCCGCTGAACAGCTTTTGAACGGCTTTGAACGACTATCGAACGGCTTTGAACAGCTATCAAACGGCTATTGAACGACTATCGAACGGCTATTGAACAGCTTTAAACGACAAAACAATTATTTATACACTATTCACATATTTAAAGTCTATGTCCATGTACTGAAATGTAACATCTATATTTTAATTAACTAGCTGACGCCGCTATCTAACGTCACGTACAGAAATTTAATACTCGCATACTGGGATAAGAAAGAGGAAAAGTGACGAATAAAAGAGAATAAAATATATTTTAACAATAGTTTATTCTAAATAATGTTTGGATGAATCTTTATAATGATTCGTCCACCAATTGAATATTTTAAATACATTTTGTAAAGCGCAATTTTTTAAATGTTTTTCACAGCGCATAGTATTAGTAACATCTAGCTTATTTAACGAAGTGATATCTTCATAGTCCGCATCCAAGGTCTCAATAATAACGTCGTTTCTCGCATCATCGTCAAGTATATCGGCCAACCATTCTCGTTTTTCGTGTCCTTTAACGTACACGATAGGAGATGCTTCATCTTCCTCTTCCGTCGCACCCATCACAGCTCTCGTAATCAAACGCTGTATGGAACGTTTCCATCCTCCCATTGAAGTCCATGGTGATGTCCGATTAGCCATGAAGCTTGGCATCTCTCAGATTTTGTAAGCGCACGCCATGGTACGGGACTTGCAAAAAAGTAATGAGAGAGAACAAATCCATTTCTCAATATCGCTACTTCCTTCACAATAAAGTTTCGCCCGATAATGAATTCCTGCAGATCCACAAACGTTGGCGCGATCATGCTGATAATATTACCGTACGATTGCAAGAATGATGTACGACTGTTGTCGATCGTCAAAATCTCAATCTTTATATATTTTGACATTGGAGGGGATATTTGCTGATTTAGGTAATTTTACGAACTACGTTGGTCAATGGGCAATATTCAACAACGCGATCATGCAAGATGAGACAATAGGCGGTAGTATTTGCCGGTATATCCTCCTTGCACTCAAACTCTAATATCACGTCCACGGTGGAATTTTTGACAGACTCGTTTTGTCGCGAGCAATCGATAACCGCGAGAGGACCGCAATATAAAAACTTTGAAATGTTTAATAGCACATTATCATTATCACATCCGTAATAAGATTTGCGAAAACGAGAGTACATATCGAACAAGAGGGCGAATCTATTTTTATCGAAATCTAAATTCAAATCATCGTAGGGATAAAATTCCGAGTTTAGATAGAGTTTAACGTTGGTCAATTTGCAGTCGTCAAATGTAGTAATATTTTTTGACACAGCATTTTTTCTGTCAGTCTGCAGCGCAAAGATCACGTATCGCGGCTTCTCCAGCTGAGAGGCGGCTTTCACGGTCCACGAATGCTTGGTCGTATTATGCAATAGAGGAAATTCGTATAGATCCCAAGAGCGAAAACTCATATTCAAGTATCGCCCGCTTTCCAACGCGCGTAGCAAGGATAGTTTATTGACCTCGCTCAATATTACATGTGGCATACGCCATTGTATCTTGAATAATTCGATATCAGCTTCAGCCGAAGCATGTCCAAATATGCAATTGTTGTCGTTGCGCGAACGTATCAGAATTAATTCGTGACGAGCGTTGATCACAACTCGCTTATAATCTTCGCAAAAACCCAATAGTTGGTTTAGCGGCACGCAAAAATTGAAGTAAGCTTCAGCAGCATTATGCGACATATTCCACGCAGCATTCTCCAAGATTTTACCTTTCTCGGTTGTTAGAGAGACATAGTTTTCAATCGTGGAAGTTATTCCAACGTTTCTGTTGCGGTCAATCTCCACACCGTCGAGTTCATATCGAAGTTCATCAAACATAAACGCGACACAATTGTTGCCCAATACCAATATTGCTCCTTCATCTACTTTACGCACCATCAACTTTCCCTCGACGTATAGAAAACTTTCACATGGTAACGTGTACAAATCTTGATGTTGTATCGGTATCGGTATCTCGTCGCTATATCCAAGCGTTGTGTTGGCGTATGGATTGTACGTATGAGTCTCAATCTTGACGATACGATCGTCAAAAATCGGCTCGCCTCCAATATTCAAGATGTCAATCATATCGTTCAAGTATTTCGTACGACGAATCCCAATGATTTTAAAAACTCGCGATTCAACGCGCTGAGCTCCTTTTTAGCGTAACCAGATATCTGATTATTATCACCCGATATCGCAGTCACTCGCCTACTCGCAAAAATATTGTCCCTCGCAAAAATATTGTCTCTCGCGTGCTTTCGTTCAACAAAAGCATTTCATTTGTCAAACGCTTTATTTTTGCCGCCGCCGTATATGCAATCTTACGGTAATTTCCTCTCCTCGAAAATCGAGCAAATGTCCTTCTTGATCAACAATGCGTATCGTTAAATCAGTAATGCTCCGTGCGACGATCAGTAGATAAATGATCTGTGCTGGCTTTTCCGATATCTTATATCCTGGCGGCACGCTCGGTGAAAATTCGTGTATTGTGTGTACACGCTTGTCATTGCTGTACGCACCAGTGGTTACGCTGCATTCTATACGAATAATATTTACGCTAATAATATTTATCGGTACATCCGATTCGTACCATTTCCGAGGCTGTAATATACGATTCGATGAAAATCCCAACAACGATCCAACGTTGCCCGGTTTACTAAAATTTATTCTATAAGCACATTTGATTTCACTCTTTAGCGTATTATGATTAGCGCGAAGCATTATTGGATATTCATAGTGTTCTTCGCCATCAACAATATCGTTGGAATCAACTACGCGTCGATGTCGTAAAATTGCACGTCGGACATATTCGTTTATAGCGTGTAATTCGTACGATCCCTCGGGAATCGTAATTTCCTTATCGTCGTTATCAAAATAAAATTTATTATTCCAAGAATTCACGTTCGATATCGTATGATAAGTTTCAAAGTCCGTTAAACCAAGCTCGTAATCGCCATCGTTTAAATCTATAGCCAGAAAGTAGCTTACAGCAAGAACGCTAGTGTGAGTCTTGCCAGTCAACGTAAGTGTGAGTGACATGCTGGAAAACTGTCAAACGAATACTGAGACGCGACGGTGAATTGTCAGGCTTTAAATTCATATCGATCATCGACCGTTTGAAGAAATCGGAGACACAATTGTCCACAAATACTTTGATTATAATTTTGATAGGCCGTGTGATTGTATTCTATATTCGCAACATTCTGTCCAAAATATCGCACTAATTCCTTGGGCGGTCGAAGATTTCCAAAACTATCGAAATATATTACACGATCTCCCCTCTTTGCATACGCAACCCAATGAGTACCGGAACCATCGACGTCATCCAAATTGACGATACCGCTCTCATTTCGCCGTACACCGTTTACCGGTAAATTATTGCGCATGAAAACGCGCCTAAAAAATTGTATACGCATACGTCTTGCAAGTTGTTCCAATTGTACGTTGGTCGTTACACTGGCAGGCATTTTTTTTTCTTGGCCACTATTGAGAACCCTCGTCCGCGCTTGTATGGAGCGAGATAAAGACCGTGACCTTCCATGGCGTGATTATGACGTTGCATTTCTTCGAGCTGACGTTGTGCCGCCTTGCTATCGTTTACCGCCTTCGCCATTCTCGCTGCTCCGCCAGCCAATGAACCGAGAACTCCCAATAATGGTAAAATGGGTAAGATACCACCGCGCTTCGCTATAGGAAGTATTCGTTTTTTCGCAGTCTTTTTCTTCATCGATGATTTTTTTGTTTTCATCCCCATACCGAATTTTGTCTTTGCTTTCATAGCCGCTCCAACAGCTGTAGCGGCTGCTCTTTCGCCAATAGTCGAATCTCTCGCGGTAATACGTATTCGCACTTTCGTGGCGAGTATATTATCCGCAACGTGTCGTTGAACGAGATCGTTGTTTCCAGAATAAGCTATGTCGTGCTCGTGACACGCGGCATCCAATGGATTGATACCTCGATCGCCTCTAACCAATCGCGTTTCTAAATGAGTTCCCGGTCCGCAAAACTGATAGCCTGGAATATGTAATTCGATAGGAAGTGCGTTTATCGCACGATTTAACAAACCACCACCTCTTATAATTTTTGCTGGCATTTGCCACAATCTTTTATTAACGGTGTTGGACCGTAGAAATGTGTTTGTTGCCACGGCAAATTATAATGTCGCGTGCATCGACGATACTGTTGAACCTCTGAGTCAGCTTTTATATGTTCGGGAAGCTTGTCCCACAATTGTTCCACGTAGCTACCAAAGTCTCGCAGTAAAACAATCTTGGGGATAATCTGTAACTGCTCGGTGGTAAGCTTGAGAATATCGCTGTCAACCGATAGAAGAAGAAACATTTTTGAGACTGAGCGGTTTCGATTCGGTGCGCCTCTATAGATAGGGCCCCGATGACTCATTTTCCAAAATCTGATTTGAGATTCGCGAGAGCAAACATGCGGTTCGCGCGACAAGCGACGATAATCAAAGTTATAAATTTTGACGATAAAACACGAGTAATGTCCGAGAAAGAAATACGCAAGCATGGAAACATGCTGCCGACTACTATACGCAGTATCATTTGCGGTCCTTCGAATTGCGGTAAGACTAACATGTTGATAAGTTTGATAGAAAGTCCACACGGTGTACATTTCGAGAATGTGTACGTATACTCGAAATTACTTCAACAACCGAAATATCGATACTTGAAAAATTTGCTATTATCGATCGATGAAATTGGTTATTTTACATTCTCTAATAATTGTGATGTTATTCCACCGAGCGAGGCGCTTCCGAATTCCATTTTTATCTTTGACGATGTGGCATGCGATAAGCAATGAGAGTACTTTGCAATGGGTCGACACTCGAGCGTCGACTGTTTCTATCTTTGTCAAACGTATGCCAAGATACCCAAGCATCTTATACGGGACAATGCAAATTTACTAATTTTATTTAAACAAGATGGTACAAACTTGAAACATGTATACAACGATCATGTAAATTCTGACATGTCTTACGGCGATTTTCGCGCATTCTGTCAGAAATGTTGGCAACACGGGTATGGATTTGTAGTGATTGATAAAGACAGTTTACAGACTAATGGACGATATCGAAAAGGATTTAACGATTTTGCAATACCGTAAAGTGGTTAGTCGCTATCGATACATCGATCGAGCAACGTCTAAAAATTTTCGTCCGAGCGCAACATGACGACGACGATTGACAATGACGATCGTGAGAAGATTGCGAGAGAGATTGTAAAAACGAGCGAATCAATCCGCAAAAAATATCGTTCTTTAAAAACCGGTCAACATCGGTTTTGCGCACAGTTCGTTTGCACACTTTCCCATCCACACAACAATTATAAAGATCTCGTTTCGCGTTGTAAAGTATATGCGTGGACACAGTGGGTTCCGCCCCACCTACGGGGGGGCTCCACTTCCGGAAGATATAACCTAACCCAAACCTATTTCTGATTTAAAACTAAAATTTATGTGCGCAAATGAACTGTGCGCGAAAGAAGTGTGCGCAAAAGAAATGTGCGCAAAAGAAATGTGCGCAAAAGAAATGTGCGCAAAAGAAATGTGCGCAAAAGAAATGTGCGCAAAAGAACTGTGCGCAAAAGAAATGTGTGCAAACGAAATGTGTGTAAACGGACTGTAACAAACGTTTATTTACCAAATAAAGTTAATAATAAATGTCAAAAAATTTCAAAATTATACATGCGTGTGTATGTATTCCAAATTATACAAAAATATGTGTTGTGTCCAATTGAACGGTGCGCAAATGAAATGTGTCCAAACGAACTGTGCGCAAATGAAATGTGTCCAATCGAACGGTGCGCAACTTTATGTGTCTAATATCACAGTGTGCAATTGCAACGTGTCCAATTGTACTGTGCGCAAGTGAGCCTTTCCCTACAATGACGATGATAAAATTAAATACAAAAATATATTACTGGCGACAAATGCGCATAGACGTGGCAATGATATGCGTAATCCAGTGTTAAGTAACAAGGGATACAAGTATAAAAATATAATAGCGCCATTAATCTCTATTAAAAATATAATAGTGCCTGGAAAAAAAGCTGGAAGAGGTATAAACATACCGCGCGCTATGACGTTAAACGGTAATAAGATCGATTACGTGCATTGGAATGATCCCAACGAGTTGGTAGATCGCTTGCGATTGCTGGAAGCTTCGCATCAAGCCGGCAACAATGTCCACGACAATGAAATATTATCAATTATCGAGGAACTTTACGAAGCTGGCCTTATTATAAATTAATCTATGCGTCGGCGAAACGAGTCAGTCTGTCATTGTTGTTTGTATCGAAATGTCGATTAATAAATTTGGATTATCGTTGGGAACACCGAACAACTCATACTATCAATGGAATGGATTACTAAGAAATTACGTGCGCGATAACGCTCTGTGTCAGACAGCCTCCGGCAAGGTCGCGCAAGATACGACGCGTAGCGCAACCGGAAGATGATACTGATGCCGCAAACAAACAGTATGTGGAAATACGTGCCAAGCTTTTGGAGGACAGACAGGAAGAACTTGAGAAAAAAATAATCACGCTCGAGACGAATGTGCAAACGTTGCAAATAATGATGGATGAGATGCAGAAAATGCTTCGGTATGCAACTCACGCGCAGACTACATCTAATTCAGCGCAGGAGAAGAAAGATTATACGTGGAGGAATTATCTCATTATTGCAAATTATGCCTCGACGAAATATGTCGCAAAAAACCTCTGGAAAACAGCTGCTCGTGGAAGAATTGCATGCTCCAGCGAGAAAAAATTTCCCACGTAGACGTGTTATAGTACGCGGATACGACGATCTGTGGCAGGCGGACGTGGTCGAGATGCGTCCATATGCACGATTCAACAAAGGCTACAATTACATACTCACAGTTATCGATGTGCTGAGCAAGTATGCGTGGGCTGTAGCGCTCAAGAGTAAGAGTGGAAACGAGATGTCGGATACGATCGCAAAGATAATTCGAGACGATGGAAGATGCTCGAAAAATTTTCAAACCGACAGAGGAAAAGAATTTTACAATGCAAATGTACAGAAACTCGTGAAGAAACATAGCATTAATCATTATTCGACGTACTCTGTCATGAAAGCCTCGGTCGTGGAAAAATTCAACCGAACGTTAAAGAACAATATGTGGAAAATGTTTACGCTTAATGGAAATTACAATGGACGAAAAATTACATTGGATCGACGCGTTGCCCCGGCTCATTGGAGAGTACAATGCGCGAAAACAACGCACTATCGGTATGAGACCTATCAATGTTACCCCCGCGATCGCCGATAAACTTTTAAATACGGTATACAGCAACGTAAAGATTGCGGCACCGGCGAGATTCAAAGTAGGCAATCCGGTACGCGTGAGTAAAGTCAAGACCATCATTAAGAAAGGTTACACGCCAAATTGGTCGACCGAAATGTTTAAGATCGTTAAAGTGCAGAAAACTAATCCCGTGACCTATGTACTCAAAGATTCGCGCGGATATCCCGTCGCCGGCGGATTTTACGAATACGAGTTACAACGCGTTACTAATCCCGACGTACATCTCGTGGAAAAGGTGATACGCAAAAAAGGTGACAAGGTTTATGTGAAATGGCTTGGATTTGATGCTACACACAACTCTTGGATAGATACAAATAATATATTATAAATATGTTAACAATAATACATAATAATATTCTATATAAATATAAACAAAATTGTATACATTATAAAATATACATATAATTTACAATAAATATACATATAATTTACAATAAATATACATATAATTTTATTTTACGATGTAACGACAGGGTCGTCACTATATATAATAATGTAAATAGTGTAAATATGTTTCAAATATAGATATATATATAACCATGCATGCCTCGCTTGCTCATCCCGCTATACCTATCCTACTTGCCCGTCCGCTACGCACGCTATCTCGCTCACACGCATGCCGCTTGTGCTATTTTCTCGCACGTACGCCGTTCGTGCTATCTCGCTCGCGCGTGCGCCGTTCGTGCTATCTCGCTTGCCCCACGAAGAACCGACTCCCACCAGCGGACCGACAACGTATAGTGGGGATGCCGGTCGGGTATATAAGTCCGGCCGGCCGAGGCATCGAGACCAGATCCCATCCTGCGATCCAACTCCCGACACCGACCTAACCAGCTACCTCTTGGGGCTAAGGCTTTTCTTAGCTCTGCCGGGTTTCTCTGGCTCTCGCTACCTTACGGGCCAAGGTTTCTCTTGGCCCTACCGGGTTTCTCCGGTTCCTCGTACCAGCTCGGGCTGAGGTTTTCTCAGCCCCGCCGGGTTTCTCCGGTTTCCGTTGCAGGCGGAGCTCGACGTGACACTCGGGCCTGCCGGCAATACCCAGCCGCCTAGCCTAACCATAGTCATAAGTGCATGTAGATACCGCGCCGTAATTATAAGCCTGCTAGTAATAAATCCGGTTAACTGTAAGTCCGCGCTTGCGAACCGCACCGTAATTATAAGCCTGCTAATTATAAGTCCGCGCCTGCGAATCGCGCCGTAATTATAAACCGCTAGGAATAAGCCCGACCGGGATAACCGCGTCGCGATTAATCCGCGTGTAAATAACGTCACCGTAAATACTAAGCTAACGCGCATGTAAATAAAGTCATATTAAGTCGAATCCGCTTCGCGCTGCACGCCGCTTCACGCCGACCGCTTCGCGCTTGCACTTCCCGCTGCGCTCGCGTCCTAGCGCCCGTTTGCCACCAAGCACATGCCTAACACTGCACGGCCCTGCACGCTACTCTGTATATATTTCGCTTTCAATAAACTATCTTTTCTACCTATACTGTGTCTACGCAAGCTTGAATCTCCCCTCCTCTCGAACCCGGACACCGACGAGCCGATCCGAGCGTCGAGCGAGGTGACCGCGTTACATGGCGCCCGAACAGGGACCTGCCCCGTAGAGACTCCAGCTTGCGTGCGCACCCCGATGCAAATCTCCTGGATATACCTGCTAACGAAAGCCCAGCTCGCGACTATTCTAGTCTCCCACGATCTCGACAGTGCCGGAACTATTGACGTTTTGCGATAGCGACTGCGTCAATTCGTAACGAAAAACCCCGGGCTGTTCCTCGAACACGACAACGCTGACATGCCGAACGAGGGAGAGACAATGCCGGGACGGCCCGAGCCAACCCCAGATCATACCGAACCGACTCTATCCGACCCAACCGCGATTTTAGACCGAATCCGGAAATGGGGCCTTTGCTTCGAGGGCAAGGACCCTTTCGCATTCCTTGAGCGACTAGACGAACTCAAGCGATCCTACCGCTACGCTGACGAGTTGTTCCTCCTCGGGCTGCCCGAGATGTTACGCGGGAACCCATTGCTATGGTACCGTAACAATTACGAGGACTGGGCGACATGGGACGCCTTCTGTACCGCCTTCCGATTGAAATATCTCCCACCCGATTATCGCGATCAGCTACGGCAAGATGCCCAAGCGCGACGGCAAAGACCGGGGAAGTCTTTCGACCAATACGCCACGGACCTGCTAACGATGATGAGACGCGCTGGGGGCTACACACCACAAGAGAAAGCCCACTTGTTATATAATAACTTGCACTCAAGCTACCAGCTGTACATTCGGCCGGCAGAAGCCACCAGCGTAGCCGAGCTTAGCATTCGGGCAGCCGAGCACGAAAAAGTCCTCCGCCTGCAAAAGGAAGAACAACCGCCGATACGGAGCGTACCCAGCTCACCAACCGCGGCCGCTGCTTACAGCAGAGAGGAATGCTGTTGGCGATGCAAACAACGAGGCTACACCCGCCTCGACTGCAAGCGGCCACCACGCAAATTCTGCTCCCGCTGCGGCAGGGACGGCGTGCTCACCCGAGACTGCCACCCGCCGTCGGGAAACGGCACACCGGGCCTGGGAATCAGCGACCGTCACCCGTTCCGACCAAACCACATAAGGTTTACGCCCAGGCCGCACCTAAAAATCCGTCTGCTCGGCCGACACCTATGGGCGCTGCTCGATTCCGGCTCCGAAATGTCCTTCGTGAGTCCGACCATCGCAAAACGAGCCACGTACTGCGGCCACCCCCCTCAGGGGGTCAACCAGCAGATCAACTTGGCCGACGGCACCACCGTTCCGATTACCCATACAGTCGACTTACCGATTATTACCACCGAGCGAACTGTGACACACACCTTCCAAGTCATGCCGAACCTGAGTGGACCAGTGCTGATACGCATTGACCTCTGGGCCAAACTCGGGATCGCACTTTCAGCGCCTCCAGGCCCAAGCACCAGCACCCAACCAGCGGTATGTGAAATTTCGACCGGGTTGACACAACGAAACCATGATGAGGACCGGCGGCTAAGAGAGTTCCTGGACAGGGAACTGGCCGCGTTCGATTCAATACACGGCCCCACAGATCGTATTGAACATCACATCCACCTCACCACCAACCAGCCGATCAAGCAACGGTACCGACCACGCAACCCGGCCATGCAGGCCGTAACCGATCAAGAGGTCCGAAAGATGGAGGAAGCTGGCGTTATCGAACCGTCACAAAGCGCCTGGAGCTCTCCGGTGGTGCTCGTCAAGAAAAAGGACGGCACATACCGGTTCTGCATTGACTTCCGGAAACTGAACGACGTCACGCGGAAAGATGCGTACCCGCTGCCACATATCGCGGAGTGGACAAGCTCCGGGGCGCGAAATATCTCATGACGCTGGACCTCAAACACGGGTACTGGCAAGTACCGTTGGCACCTGAAAAAATATGCGAGGTACAAGTGGCTGAATCGGGAATCGAACCCGAGTCTTTCGCTTTCCGGGCAACTGCTCTTACCACTGAGCTATTCAGACCTCACACCTTACGCCACTCTAACACAGTACATACGACTCCAGAGCGATGTTGGAATCTCGCTCAATGGATGCAGTGCCGATTGCCACGGAGAGACGACATCCCCAGCACGTCTCCAGAGCGGTCCAATCATATTAAACGATTGAAAATTGGCCCCCGTAGCCGCGAATCGATAAAACGCAATTTAATATGATTTTTCCATTTCTCTTCGCCAAGTTTAACATTTTTCGTAAACAATATATATTTTTCCTTTGTTATCGGAAGTAACTCGATTCTCCCTTCGAACGCTGTAGCTATTTCCTTAATAATAAAATGTGCGTCGTAACCGGATAAATTATGAAAAACTATTGGAATGCAAAAAGAATCTTTATAATTTAAATTGCAATTTGAATGCGCGGGACCTCTGTACTGCCCAGTCAGATGGCAATGATCGCGTACACGTGTATCGTCTTGGACGAATGGTTTTTCGCATATGTGGCAATGCGTTGCGCTGTGAAATTTTTCCCATTCATCATGTGTTAAATTTACCATGGGGACATTAGCTGACAAAATTGTTTTTACAGCAGTGCTAAATTTTTAAGTTCTTCGACGAACCGTGACATGCAATCGGTACCGCGACGAGAATGATACGCGGATAACGATTCGTCGTACGAACAATGTACATAATATGCTATGCTAAATACTTTGTGATGTTGGTAGTTTCTCTCTTCCTCCGTCTTCTCTAAAACGCACTCCAGATCGGCGTATACGACGAAAGGAAGCCGCTCCTTCCGATTATAATTGTTGAACGTGAGCCACTTGTCCTTATCGCTCGGTAATCGGATAGCGCACTCGTTCATCTCTCGACAGTCCACCGTATGTGATTGTAACTTGTCATTCGAATCAAAGTAGTGCAAACATCTGTAAAAAGAAATACTTTTTTATTTTTTGTTCAATTATTTCTACAATGTATTTTATTAAATATATACGTACCGATCGCAGATATATTTTTGACCATTATGTTTGCTCAATTGCGAACTCACGAGCTTGGATAGATTCTTGATCCACGCGAAATGTCCAACGTTGTTGTCTTCCACGTACAGCAAGTTGACGTGTTTGTCTCTCTTTAGCTCACTCAGACGTATCAGCACAATGTTCTCTTGCTCCATACTATATACATTTATAGAGATATCGTTGGCAAGTTCGAATTTTTTAATTTGATTCACAGTCACTGAAAAGTCAATGTCCTGGAGATTCAGTACTGTTGTATAATGTGGATACGAAGATACTCGATAAACATAACTTTCAGCTGGATGTAGAGCGGCGACCACAGACCACGCAAAACACGCATTGTCATTAGATTGCACGTTAATCACCGCTCTCTTCATCATTATCGCCCGCGGTAATTTTATGTGACATCCCGCGCGCAAATTATATTTATTTATATTTACAGGTTAATCGAGTATTCGCGACAATGCCCACCCGCTATCGCGTTCCTGATATTCTTCGAGCGATGCTAGAGTGGGATCGACAACGCGCCGCTCGTACCATTCGCGTAAATCGGTTGTGCGAAAGAGTTCATAGTTTCTCGTATTGATACTTTTATTTGCGCGTTTATCACCTGTCACACATTCACCATTGAACACTATTAACTTTCACATTAAAGTGTTTTTTCAGCACGTTTTGCACGTGTTCGAGCACGATGTCTTTGGCATCCTCGAGAAATTGACGAGGCTCGATGTGATTATGATTTATAACCGCACCAGTCAATATGCGGCTCTTGAACGCCGTATCGATCTCCCGCCAAATCAATCCGTGTTGTCGCGTGCTGCATCCTGCACCCGCGTGTACAAAACGTCTGCGTAACGAGTTCTTCAATCCCTCGAATCGCGCAATTCGGGCGATTGTCGAATCCCGATCGATAATCGTGGACGTTTGATTCGACTTTGCTCTTCCAACGATTCGATATATTCGTCGCATCGTTGCTCCCACACAACGTTCTCTATCGAACTTATCCTTGCAGATTGCTCGCGCAGATTTCGTTCGGCACTGTTTTCCGCCATATTTCCAATTTTATGCCAAAAATTTTGCTAACAAGATGCGCTTATTAGTAGCTCTTGTCTCGGAACTCTTGGCGAAAATACTGACAGGGTGTGCCTCTTTACCATAATTTTATATTCTATCTTGATGTCTCTTTCATGTGTATCAACTAAATCTTTATTTCGCGTTTTGTCACGTACATTTTGACTAATGTCGATTATTGCATTTTTTTTGTCGTCTAGAGATGATGTCAAATCCCAGGTGCATCGCGAAAGTTTCAAATTACATGCTGCTGTCCAAGTATGTTAGTGCAATTTAACCATGATGATTATTCTTATATTTCACGATTTTGTTATGTTTTGACAAAACGCGTGTCTGATATCTAGGATGATGTCATCGCGAAGCAGCCGCACATCGGCGCTTGAAAATTTTATATTACATTGCATTTTTTGTGCATTCCGCTAAATCTCACACCTGGTGATGATGTCATCTCAGCCAAGATGCATCGCAAAAGTTTTAAATTACTTGTATATTAGCACAAATTAACCTTGATAATTATTCTTATATTTCACGATTTTTGTCATGTTTTGACACGCGCGTTTGAATTCTGATATCTGAGGTGATGTTATCGCGAAGCAGCCGCACATCAGCGCTTGAAAATTTTATATTATGTTGCATTTTTTTGCGCATTCGGCTATATCTCACACCTGGGGGTGATGTCATCGCGAAGCAGCCGTACATCGGCGCTTGAATAGAAAAATTGAAAAAAATATCACGTCGGCAATAATCCCCACCACATTGCAATTTTGCAACGCTAATACATATCAAGCGACGCGGTAGCGTCGCGACGCCAAGTATATATAAAAATTCGTTCCAGCTTGTCAACGGTTTGCCTATGTACAGGGGTTGCGACGCTACCAAGTAGCTTATCCGGAATTTTAGGTCTAGTAAACTTTCGACTAAGATATTTTAATAACTAAAGCCGTAATGAAAAATCTAACGGCACTTTTATTATACTAGCACAACACAACGCGCGCGCTATTTATTCTTTTTCATTAAACATTTTTAACGATATATACACAAAATAATAACTGTCAAAATATGCAATGACAGCCGCTCACGAAGTAAGCGCAATGACAGAACCAATCAGCATCGCGGAAAAGCGACAACAATACACTTCGAGACTTTCGAGTATCGACTTTACATGCCTTTTTTAGATAGGATAATGTAAATACAAGCTTTCGATTGGACTTCCGTTTCCGGTGAGATAGAAAGTGGTCGAAGAGTGTGTGCATGCGTGGGAATATTAGTGAAGTGGGGTGAAGTAAGAGTGAGAAGGCTGGAAAGTGTGTAAGGAGGGAGTGAGAGAGAGTCGGCGAGTAAGGTGGAGTGTATGGTCGAGTGTTCGAGTGGAGTGGAGGGAAGGAATAGAGGGGAAAGGTGGTGGTGTGACTGAGAGGTTAGGGCCTGGGAGGAGTGGCAGGAAGATAGGTGTGGGAGGTGGCGACAGCTGACGGAGAGAGAAGGAAGGAGACGGCGGGCGAAGGAAATAGGCGCGAGATTCGAAGAAGTGATAGAGCGGAATGGATGGGGAAGTAAGTAAGGGAAAGCTGGGGCCCGGGAGGAAGATTAACGAAGGGAAGAAGTGGGAGTGTGGGGACAATAGAGGAACTACTGAAGAGGAAAAGAGAGTCGGAAGGATTGGGTAAGGGTGGGAAGGGGGAAGAAGAAGAAGTACTCCACCAGACAGAAAAAGCGCAAAGATCGCCTATAGGGAAGGGGGTGAAGGGGGGAGAGAGGGGTTTAGAGGGAATGATGAGGGGGATGATGGAGGAAACAAGATTTATCTGGAGTAGGGTAGAGGAAAGTTTAGGGGAAATAAGAAGGGAGCTAGAGGAAATGAAAAGAAGAGAGGAAGAATGGAAATTAGAGAAAGAGCGATTGATAGAAAGGATGGATATGTTGGAGAAAAAATTAGAGAGAAGGGAGGGGGATAGAGATACAGAGGGAATAGGAAAGCTGGAAAAAAGAGTTGGAAAATTAGAAGAGGAGGGAGGGGTGAGAAAGGAGAGAAAAGAAGATAGGAAAATAGAGTTGGTGGTGGAGAGAATGGAAGAGATGGAAAGAAAGATGGAGAGGAGAAAGAGGAAAGAAAGAGGAATGTGGTAGTAAAAGGTTTGAGAGTGGAGAATGGTAAAGTGAAGGAAGGGATTGAGAAGGTGTTCGGAGAGATCGGAGTAAGGGTGAGGATAGAAGAAGTAAGGCAGATAAAGACAGGTAAGGAGGAATGGGGGGAAATGGTGATAGTGAGATTAGGAAGTGAGGAGGAAAAGAGGAGAGTGATGGAGGGGAAGAAAAAGCTGAAAAGGGGAAAAATATGGATAATGGAAGATTTGACATGGAAGGAAAGAAGGACAAAATGGAGGTTAAGGGAGTTAGCGAGAGTGGAAGAGAGTAAAGGGAACAGGGTATGGGGAGTGAAAGAATCTCAATTAATGGGCAGTGGTGGTTCTGGGACGAAAAGGGAGAGAAGTTAGTAGATGTGAGGGGGAGGGAGAGGGAATTGGTGGTGGGAGGAGCCGGAAGGGGGGAAGATGGGGGAGGGGGCGGAAGACGGAGAAGAAATGAGGAAGTAAAGGGGAAGGGGGTGGAGATTACTGGTATGGGTGAAAATGGGGGGGGGGGGAGAAAGGGGAAAGAGGGAGGAAAAAAGAAGCCAAAGGGAAATGGGGTCAAGGGTGCAGAGAGAGAAAGGGAGGGAGGGAGTGTATAAAGTGGCATTTTGGAATGTGGCAGGGATAGGGAATAAGGGGAAAGATTTTTGGAGAGAGGTAAAAGAATGGGATATAATAATGCTATGTGAGACGTGGTTAGACGTAAAGGGGTGGGAGAGGGCGAAGAGGTATCTACCGAGGGGGTTTAGATGGGAGGTGCAGTTGGCGAGGAGGAAAAGTAAAAGAGGAAGAGCTATGGGAGGGATGCTAGTGGGAATAAGAAATGTAATCGAGGTAGAATCAGTAATGATAAGAGAAGGGATGGAGGGAATAGTAGCGGCGGAGATAGGCTTAGATAGGGAAAGGAGGATAGTGGGGGTATGTGAACGGAGATTTGGATAGGAAAATGGATATGATGAGAAGATGGATGGACGAGAAAGAGACGGAATACAGAACACTGATAGGGGGAGATTTTAATGCCAGGACGGGGGAAAGAGGAGGTAGAGTGGTGGAAGAGGATTGGGAGGGAGGAGGGGAGGGTAGACGATCGAAGGACAAAAAGGTAAATAGGGAGGGGAGGGTGTTGCTGGGAAGAGTGGAGGAAGTGGGATGGGAAATCTTTAATGGGGGAATAAGGGGGGACAGAGAGGGGGAATGGACGTATACGGGGGGAAGGGGGGAGTCGGTAATAGATTATGTATTGGGAAATATAGAGGTGAAGGAGAGGATAGAGAGAATGGATATAGGAGACAACATAGATTCTGATCACCATCCACTAGTAGTCTGGATTAAGGCGGGAAAGGAAAGGATAATAAGAAGAGGAAGAAGGAGAGTAAAAAGATGGGTTTGGTCTATGGAGGGCAGGAAGGAATTTAGGGAAATGTTGGGGGAGGGGAGCGCTAAGGGAGTGGAGGAGGAGTGGAGTGAAATGAGAAAACGGATCCAGGGAATACTGGAGAAGGGGAGTAAACTAGAATAAGGGAGGGCAGAAAGGGGGTGGTGGGATGAAGAATGTGAGGAGGGGAAGAGGAGGGTAAGCAGGGAGTTAAGGAAATGGAGGAAGGGGGAAGGGGACGGGAAGGCGTACAGGGAGGAGATGGTGAGATACAAGGAGATATTGGAAGCAAAGAAAAGAGAGGAGAATGAAAGGTGGGAGAGGCAGATGCGACAGGTAAAAACGGAGGGGCAAGTATGGGAGGTAGTAGGCAAGGACAGAAAAAGGAAAAAAAGGGTGAATGAAGGAATAAGAATGGAAGAGTGGGACGGCTACTTTAGAGGTTTATTAGGGGGGGGGGGGTGGATGGTAGGGTCGTGAGGAGAAGAAGGAGAGGGTTGAATGGGGAGGGGGAGGAATGAGTGAGTAGGGAGGAAGTAAAGGTAGTGCTGAAGGGATTAAAGGATGGGAAGGCGGCAGGGATGGACAGGATTACATCAGAAGTATGGAAATACGGGGGAGAAGGGGTGGAGGAATGGGTTTGGAGGATCTGTGATAGGATATGGAAGGGGGAGGGATGGATAGGAGAGTGGAACGAGGGGGTTATTGCGCCGATTGTGAAAAAGGGAGAGGGTGTAAGGGTGGAGGAATATAGGGGAGTCACGTTGACGTCGACGCTGTACAAAATATACGCGTCGATACTGTCAAACAGACTAAGGAAGGATGTAGAAGAGAGAGGGTTAGTGCCGCAGAATCAGACGGGGTTCAGAAGAGGGATGGGAACAGTAGACAACATTTTTACGCTGAATTATCTGGTGAATAGGCAAATTAGCAGGGCAGGTGGGAGGTTAGTAGCGTTTTTCGTGGATCTGAGAGCCGCGTTTGATTCTGTGGACAGGGGGAAGCTGATAGAAGCAATGAGGGACAGAGGAGTAAGGGAAGGGTTGATAGACAGATGTGAAGATATGGTGAGGGAAACAAGGAATAGGGTTAAGGTAGGGGAGATAGTGGGAGAAAGTTTTTGGACAGGGAGGGGAGTAAGGCAGGGATGCCCCCTGAGTCCGCACCTGTTCAACCTGCTAATGGCGGATTTGGAGGAAGAGTTGAGGAGAGGGAGATGGGGAGGAGTTAGACTAGAGGAAGACAGGACATATTCCTTAGCGTATGCAGATGACCTGGTACTAATGGCGGAGGAAGAAGGCGGGATGAAGTGTATGATGGCGAGACTGGAGGGGTATTTGGATAGGAAGGGGTTAGAGCTGAATGTGGAAAAGTCGAAGATGATGAGGTTCAGGAAGGGAGGGGGAAGAGAAAAAAAGAGAAGTTGGAGATGGAAAGGAAAGGTGGTGGAGGAGGTGAAACAGTTTACCTACCTGGGATATACGGTGCAAAGGAATGGGGGGCAGGAAGCACAAATAAGAGAAAGGGTGAGGAAGGGGGCGGCGGTGATGGGACAGGTATGGAGTATAGGGAAGAAAAGGTTCGGAGGGGACTGGGGGAAAAGGCTGTGGCTCTTCGATGCCTTAGTTTGGCCGGTAGTAGGTTATGGGGTGGAAATATGGGGGTGGAGGGAGAGGGAAGGGATAGAGCGGCTGCAGGGAAGGTACTTGAGATGGGTAATGGGGGTGGAGTGGAACACGCCGGGGTATATGGTGAGGGAGGAATGGCAGAGAGGGAAGTTAAGGGAAAAAGCGGGAAGAAGGGCGTGGGGTTTCGAGAAAAGATTAGAGGAAGGCAGAGGGAGTAGCATAGCCAGGAAGTGTTGGGAGGAGGTGAGGGGAAGGACAGGAAGAGGAGACAGTCTGTCAAAATGGGAGTGGGAAAGGAAGAGTTTCTTTGAGGAGAGAGGGATGGGAATGGAGGAAGCGGAGAGGAGAATGGAGGAGGGAGGAATGGATTTCGAGGAAGTCTTGAGAAGGGATAGGGAAATGGAGAAAAAAGAAAGATGGGAGAAAATAACGGAGTCTAAGTTTAACAAATGGTACGGATGGATTAAGGGCGAGGGAATACCGGGATATCTGAAAAGGGGATGGGGAGAAAGTAGGTGGCAGAGGATAGCAAGGTTTAGGATGGGAAACGAAATGAGGGACAATTGGTATTGGAGGGAAGAGGAGGAAAGGAAATGTAGAATATGTGGGAGGGAAAGGGAGACCTGGGAGCATGTATGGGATGAGTGCTTAAGATGGTGGGAGGGCAAGGGATGGCAGGAAATGGTGGAGAAAGTACTGGGTAGGGGGGAAGGGTGGCTAAGGAAGTTAGAACTGGTAAGAGATAAGAGGGAGGAAGAGGAGAAAGGAGGGAAGGGGTAGGTGAGAGAAGGAAGGAAGGAGAGAACGAGTATGAATGAGGGTGGAAGGTGAAAATATGTGGAAATGAATGAATAAGAGAGGGAGTGAATAGGGGAGCGAATGACGGATTGAGTGAGAGAGAGAGAGAGGGAGGAAGAGAGAGGAAAAGAGAGGGAGAGTGAAAGTGCGCGGAACAAGAGCAGCGGAAACGGAGGTCCTAATAGCTTAGGCGCGAGAGTTAGGTAAGAGGGGAGGGGTGTGTGTGTGTGTGCACGGCGTTGGCGAGATAAGACAGGGTAGTTTATAGGGTTAAGTTGATAGGATGCTAAGAATTAAGTTAGGCTAAGTGTGCGGTAAATTGTATGGCTTAGAATTAAGTTTTTCTGTAAGTTTTGATAAGGTATATGTTAAGGTTTGTAAAGTTTTTGTAAAGTTTTGTAACCCTGAGAGGAACAATAAATCTACTACTACTACAAGCTTTCGATTGCGACCGGTTCGAATAACATTGGTGCAGTCAATCCCGAGGAATGATGATTGTATATCAGAATTGTGACATTTTTCGTTCTTCATCATTATCATAATAATAAGATAAGATAAGTTTCAGACTCTCACGTACGTATGCTCGCACGCACACACGCAAAGCGATTTTGTCTTTCAAGGCGCGTTCATATCGCTCATGTACGATAATTCTTTCGTGTATTACCCTTTTATAAAATTATAATTTTAATAATTTATAATAAATAAGAGAGGGAGAGAGAGAGAGGGGGAGGGAGAGAGAGAGAGAGAGAGTGTGAGAGCGGGAGCGGGGGGGAGAGGGAGGGAGAGAGAGAGGGAGAGAGAGAAGGAGAGAGAGAGAGAGAGGCAGAGGGTGAGAGAAAAAGGGGGAGAGGGGGGATAGGGAAAGAGAGAGGGAGGGAGGAGAGAGAGAGAAAGCGGGAGAGAGAGGGAGAGAGAGAAAAAGCGGATGAGAGAGAGAGCGGGAGAGAGAGCGAGAGAGAGCGGGGAAAGGGAGGGAGAGAGAGAGGGGAGAGGGAGGGAGAGAGAGGGGGGTAGCGGGAGTGGGGGGAGCGGGAGAGAATGCAGCAGAGAGAGAGAGAAAGCGAATATGTGTATATGTACACCCCATTACGCCACATGATCATACCGCCAAATTAATAAACAAAGACGCGTGTCGGTATGCGGCATTTATAGCGCTATTATATTGTGTATGGAATGGGCGCATTCAGCAGAGAAAACCGCTCAGTAGCAATCGAACGTGATTGGCTCTTACTTTTAGAACCAACAAATCAACATCGAGTGTTGACAAGACAATAACTGAGCGCTTTCTCTGCTGAACGCGCCCAGTGTCTCACTTTGTTGTCATTCATATAGTGACAGCGAGTAGGCAACAGCTCCATGTGTTGTTATACACGATCGCGAAAATTATTAAAAGATATCTGAAACTCGATCTCCATAATAATTAATAATTAACGATTCACAAGCGATTGCTATTTGTCGAAGCAGATATTAACTTCGTGTGATTTATTGTTATATATATATCTCGTTATATACGATCACGAAAATTATTAGAAGATATCTGAAACTCGATCTCTATAACAATTAAAAATTAACAATTCATAAGCAATTGCTATTTATCAAAGCAGATATTAATTTCGTGTGATTTATTGTTATACTAATATACTAATATAAAGTAAGAATAATTACAAAAAGCAGTGAAATCCCACTAAAAAAAACCTCACAAAGGTAAAAAAAATACGCCAAGTATATATCTAAAAAATAATTTATAAAATATTTTTCCTAAATAATAAGAAATAAAAACTAAATATGAAATCAATAGTTAACTAGCCAAGTACTTAGAAGCAATCCAGTTTATGAGAATTTGTAATTTGAAATAGTATTTGTCATAAAATCAAATTTGTATTTATAGAAATATTATACACAAATATTATACACTTATTCTCCAGTCTTCAGTCTAACGCAGTCTTATTCTGTGCTTTTGCACTGTAATTCGCGAGTTAGTTACTTGTGCAACCAATATCCTCACTTGGCATCATTTCCAGAGCAACCACGAGTCGAACATCGGGCCACTGACATGAGACAGAGCGAAACACCGCACAAATTCGTCACCCCTCCGCTTCTGAATCACTATTAAAAAAGTAAGTTTAATTGAATAATTTTTCCTTTCCAATTCATAACTACAATTCATAACCGCAGAATGTTTCATTCTTTCAAAATCATTAATCCATTTCCGCAATAAGTCTTAGAAAGTTTAATCTTAATCTAACACATATGCGAGCGACTAATTTTATACTTTCGACCATTCTTAACATACACATTTATTGATTTATATATATTGATTTTGATTTTATTTTTCTTATCCTATAATTAAATATACTTTTATATTGTATTAACCAGTCAGAACCCTAATGTTAACGATAAAACATTTGCCTCGCCACTCTGACTGATGTCCTCCGTATTAATGTAACACCCGCGAACTAAAACACACACTCTCACTCACACAAATTGTTTTATTTTCTTTTTCTAACAGATATTTTATAATAACCAATCAGAAATTCAATATTAATAATAGAATCTTGCCTCATTATTCTGACTGATGTCCTCCGTACGATTGTAAGAACCGCGAACAACCAAACACACACCCACACACATACACACCCATACGCATATTAAAATAACTATTGTTCTCATCATTTTGATATAATGTATACCAACGTAATTTAATTTATTATGAATAAATTTATATTCTAATTTAAATCCAATCTTTATTAACCCCTCTCATTCTCCAGTCAAAAGATCGCATCTGGTCCCATCCCGCGTAATAGAGATTAAATTCTTTTACCAAAAAGGGACCGCCGAGCGAACTTCTGAAAAACAGAGTAATAGCGACCCTAACGGTCGTTTACCTGATTTTCAGACCGTCAAGTTCGTTCGACCCGATTCTAACACTTCGAGACATTTAACTTCGGGATCATAAAGATAGTGGTTGCGCCCTTCCACTGACTCATCCTTCCTCGAGTCTGGACGTAACATACTGTTTTAAAATTTTGGGGGCTCGTCCGGGATTGTAATGTGCGATCTTTTAAACTGGAATGAGTAAAGGGACAAGAGGTACAGCTGATAAAGACGAAGTAGAACGAAATTTTCAACTTGCTCAAGAAACATACAATCGAACAAAATCTAACACATTAGAAACACAATACACTTCTACTCCTAAAAAATCTATTACTACTGGTATTAATTTTTCGTTAGACAAAACGGTAATTGAAAAAGATTTCGAAAAAACGTTTAGCGAAACTAACTTCGCCGATTCTTGCGATAAGACTGTTATACCTGAATTCGATGAATCTAAAAGAAAGGAAGGCTCGATCGGTACCGGCGGCAACATGACTCAAAATAATCCTTTCGCTACTTTGAAATACGCGGTCGAAGCCGTCCCTTATTTTGACGATCAAAACATTCCTTTAAATTATTTTATTGAAGGATGTGGAAAAGCGAAATCCATGTTGCCTAGTGAGGCCGAACCACAGTTTACTAAAATAATAAGAACTAGGATAATAGGTGAAGCTCGCTGAACTATACAAGACCAAGATTTTAATAGCGTCTCCAAATTAACTAAATTCTTAAAGCAAATTTATGGACCACCAAAAAATGTTTATCAATTACAAGGGGAATTGGGGTGTATATATCAAAAGGGGGATGAAGATGTAATTACATATGCAAATAGAGTAAAAATTCTCGGGAAACAAATTTTAGAAGCATATAGAAGGTCGGGAAACGTGTTATCTGACCAAAATATTAAAGCGTCATTGGAAAAAGACATGTGCAAGTGTTTCATTAGAGGGCTAAAACCAGAAATTGAGCAACGAGTTGCGAGAAACTTATTAGATGTACAGGAAACTGTAGCCGATGCTTTAAGGATAGAGAGAGAGAGCTCCGAGAAATGATAGATTTACGACAGGGAACAGATACCGTTTCAGGTAGACAGAGACCTAACAGCCTAAAGGAAATCTGTCAAATCTGTTATAAGGAAGGGCACGTAAGTAACAACTGTAGGAAATATTTACAAACGTCTCAGCAAGTTAACAACCAGATTGATTTAGGAACCGCGATTCTAGTTTGTCAAATTTGTAAAAAACGTGGGCACGGAGCAGAAGAATGCCGCTTCCGTGATCCACAACTTCGCCGACCAGTAAACGTAGTTCAAGGAAGAATTATAACTTGTCAATTATGCTTAAAATCTGGTCATGATGCAAAATCCTGCCGACAGAATAATACAACAAATAACAACAAAATCTCAGTAATTTGCCAATGGTGCGAAAGACCCGGCCATTCTGCAAATAATTGCTGGAAGAAACAAAATGAGCAACGTTATACGGAAAATAAGATTCGTGTAACTTGTCAAATTTGCAATAATTTCAGGCATATTGCTAAAGATTGTCGATCAAGAATAAATCAGCAAATGGAATCAAAGAATTCTTTATTCTGTCGCTATTGTAAGGAGCAAGGTCATCTTCTCGAGAATTGTCAATTACACCATGCCAGTAATCTTCGGAAAAAAGGAAATACTCAGGGAAACTACAACGGCCCCTCGACGTCGGGTGCACAACAGGGGTCCGAACGAGAGCCGCACCCGTCCAAACCTCAGACAGCCAAATAGACAAAGACAGAACAACCATAAGGCCCGTGACTGTAAATCTCGATAAACATAGTCGCGTGTCTACCGTTCAAATCAACATCGACAACTTAACTACTCGTATAACTTTTATGCTAGATATACGATTATACTAGATTATGCTAGATTATACGGGATCTGGACCTAATATAATTAAAGAAAATTTCGTTCCTGAAGAAATAAATATTAACTATACTAATATCCTCAAGTTGAACGGCATAAATAATTATCCGGTATACACCTTAGGTGAAATTACATTAACTCTTTTCAAAATACCGGTTATATTTCATATTGTATCTAACAATTTTCCAATTTCACAATCCGACATATTAGGAAACGATTTCTTTAAACAAATATCATCAAAAATAGATTACGCACAAGAACACTTGGATGTTTCCGGAATCAACATACCTTTCTTATCACCTGAAGCCATTATAGTAGCTCCGCGATCTGAATCATTATTTTATGTAAAAATAGAAAATCCAGAAATAAAAATGGGATACATACCAAGATTAAAAATAGCGCATGGAATTTATTTGGGATACACCATCGTGGAAAACGTTTCTGGAAAAGCATATTTAAATGTTATAAGCACTTTAGATGAAGAGGCGGAAGTACATGTTCCGACCTTGCGCCTAAAACCATTGGGCGAATTATTAAACAACCATAATTCAAATATCGAGACTGCAAGCAGCTCAGAAGAACCAAGGAACAAGGAAGAAGAAATTACTTACGAATTTGACGATTATGAAAATAAATTGAATATCAAAAATGAAGGTGAAAACGAAAAGGAAGAAAATATTATTATCAAAGAAATTAACCATGAAGACGATGAAAAAACATTAAACCAAAAGGAAAATGAAAATACGAATAAAATTAAAAATAAAGATAAAATAAAAAATAAAACTGAGGAAAAATAAAAAATTAAACGATTCAAAAATCCTTGGAGAGAGAAATTACCAAACCTCTCCTGAAAATCCAATGAATCCAACCATCCCTAGAGGGGGAAGTTACCAAACCTCTCCTAAAGATTTAATTAATTCAAAAAATCCTCGAAGAGAAAAATTATCAAACCTCTCAAGAAGGAAATAATTCTAGGATTTCGGAGGGAAATTTCCAAACCTCGACAGAAAGTCCTAGTTCCGTCGATTGCGAGGAGGGAAATTACCAAACCTCACTACGTATTTCGACACAATCTCATTCCAAAAAGGGGAGAAGTCCTTAATCCTCCCTGGATATCAAATTTCCTAAGGTTGGATTATTTAAAGAAGAAAAAGACAACAAATTAAAACCCTCTCATGTTACAATAAAAGACCTCCTTGAAGAGGCTCAAAAATATAATTTGAATATTAGAAATTCGAATCTACGAAATTTTAAAAATAAAAATAAACCGTCTTCAAAAATCCTTACATCCTTGTTGAATAAATCTCAAGACATTTTGGAAAAATTTTTGCAAAAACGCAATACAAAATATAAAGGAAACCAAGTTGAAAATTGCAATTTGCATAATTGTCTAATAATCTCCGAAGAAAAGGAGAAGAATCGACTCGATGAAATCATAAAATCATTACGATTAGAACATTTAAATGAAGCAGAAAGAAAAAGCATTACAAAATTAATAACGGACAGTCAAGATCGATTTCATATTCCTGGAGAAAAATTAACCGCAACTCACGTATTACAACATCGAATACCTACCACAGATGACCAACCAATTAACACTCGACAATATAGATTTCCACAAATACATAAAGAAGAAATAAACAAGCAGGTAGAAGAACTGTTAGAAGGAGGAATTGTAAAACACTCACAATCGCCATATAACACGCCCATATGGATCGTACCTAAGAAAGAAGATTCCAAAGGAAACAAACGATGGAGAATGGTATTAGATTTCCGCGCTTTAAATGATAAAACCATCATGCATATCCTTTACCGAATATCGTCGATATATTAGATCAATTAGGAGAAGCAAGATATTTTTCGGTATGCGATTTAGCATCTGGATTTCATCAAATAAAAATGAACCGCGAAGACGGTCATAAAACAGTTTTTACTACTCCTTTTGGACACTACGAATTTGACCGAATGCCGTTCGGTTTAAAAAATGCTCCGGCTACTTTCCAACGCCTAATGGATTTAGTGTTAACTGAATTACAAGGCAAGGAATTATTTGTTTATATGGACGATATCGTTATCTACGCAACCTCGTTAGAAGAACACGACAGGAAATACAACGCTTTAATGGAACGTCTCCGAGAAGCTAACTTAAAACTACAACCAGATAAATGTGAATTTTTGAGAACAGAAGTAACTTATCTGGGACATGTAATCAGTAAAGACGGAGTAAAACCAGATCCAAAAAAATTAGAAGCAGTACAACGGTTTCCAAGACCAAAAACACCTAAAAACATTAAACAATTTTTAGGACTTGCAGGATATTATAGACGCTTTATACCGAATTTTTCCAAATTCGCCAAACCATTAACAAATTTATTAAAAAACGACACCCCGGTTCGAGTGGACATCCGTGCAGGAAGAATCTTTTGAAATTTTAAAACAAAAACTGTGCGAAGAGCCAGTACTGCAATACCCAGATTTTTCCAAACCATTCATTTTAACGACCGATGCATCTGGAATAGCCGTTGGAGGAATATTATCACAAGGAGAGATAAATAAAGACCTACCGATAGCATACGTCTCACGAACCTTAACAGATAATGAATTAAAATACGATACATACAAAAAAGAAGCGCTGGCTATTGTATATTGCGTTAAACATTTTCGACCATACTTATATGGAAGAAAATTCACTTTAGTTATAGATCATAAACCTTTGATGTGGTTTAAAAACGCACAAGACGCAAATATGCGAATACTTCGTTGGAGATTAAAATTAGCAGAATATGATTATAAGGTTGTATACAAAGCGGGAAAAACAAACGTAAACGCAGATGCATTATCAAGAAATCCTGTAAATATCGGAGATATAGATTGTAAAATTATAAAAAACAAGAAACTTTTAAACCCAGATAACCCTAAAGATGCACAGTTAATTGCTGAATTACTAGAAAAATCCGATAGCGAAGAAGAAGAAGAAGAAGATGACGATTTCCATTTATATCTTTCCGATACCGAAGAAAACGAAGAAATAATACCTGAAAGCGATTTATTAAATAACAATAACGATACTCTTTCATTTACACCTACAGAATTAAACGAACCAGATTATTTATCAATTACCGAAAAAGCTTTAATAGATGATCCTCCTAAACAAAATAAAATTCAAACAAGAAGCCGAATTGCAAGACAAAATATTAAGCAAAATAAAATAACCGACGAATTGCATAACGACGAAGGAGAGATTGAAGAGATTGAAGAAAGAAACGATCCGCCTGATAAAGATTCTGACAGTGAAAAGGAAGACGAAGAAGAAAATGAGGAAGATATTATTAACCAAAATTTAAAGTCGAGAAAAGGAAAACCCGCGTTTATTGAAAATAAAATAATTCATGGTAACGTCATAGACTCTAGAGAACTATTATTTTTACGAAAAGATAACATGGTATATTTCGTCGACACCCAGGGAAAATCTTTAGATTCAGGCTCACAAAAACTTTTCGAACGAAAAGAGCTTCCAAATCTAGGATTTCTTGTCTTAGGAAAAGCTAAGGCCATTAAACATAAAAATCATTATCATGTGGCTTTACCCACCAGCGAGGGACAGCGAGTAGGCCCTACGGCTACCCTTAACCAAATTATTAAAATCTTAGCAGATTTACAAAATATGACTGAAGATTTAAAATTAGAAACATTTAGTATTGCAAAAACCGAATTTATTAATAACGTTCCATGGAATGATATCAAAGTACATTTACAATCAATATTCACCGACGCTCCCACTAAAATTATTATTTGTCACGGACTAATTAAATACCCACCGAAAGATTTACGTTCCGTTATAATCAGTGAAATGCATTGTTTACTAACGGGAGGACACCGGGGAGTCACAAAAACTTATAACAGAATAAAACATAATTATCACTGGGAAAACTTGAAAGCAGATGTTCAATGATACATACAGCAATGTTTACAATGTCAATTGAAAAAACTTGTACGAGTTAAAACAAAACAACCTATGATAATTACAAACACACCAGGATCTTCTTTCGATAAAGTAGCCATGGACATCGCAGGCCCTTTGCCTAAAACCGAAAGAGGAAACGAATATATTTTAACATTACAAGATCAATTAACTAAATTTTGCATGGGAATACCATTACCGAATCAAACTTCCGAAACCATTGCAGAAGCTTTTGTAGATCGATTTATTTGCGTACTTGGAGCACCAAAAGCAATATTAACGGATCAAGGAAGGAATTTCCTTAGCGACTTAATAAAGAAAATAGCAAAATTATTTAAAATTCGCAAATTTCGCACGACAGCTTTTCATCCTCAATCAAACGGATCATTAGAGAGATCACACCATTAGGCGAATATTTGAAACAATATGCAAATGAACAAAAACAATGGGATAGATGGATCAGCCTTGCCATGTTTAATTATAATACGAGCGTACATGAAGCAACAAAGCACACTCCATATGAACTAGTTCTTGGAAAGATAGCACGTGTTCCATCGAACGAACTTTTACTTCCTGGGGATAAATTAGCAAATTACGATGAGTATTTAATAAATCTCGTCACTCAACTTCACGCAATTCAGGGAAATGCACGCGAAAATGTAATTCAAGCCAAAGTTAGATCAAAAAATTATTACGATAGAAAAATCAACCCGCAAACTTTTAAACCGGGAGATGAAGTATTTTTATTAAAAGGTCCAAAACCAGGTAAATTCGGAGATCAATATACTGGGCCTCACGAAGTTCTAGAAATTTTTAATAAAAATAATGTAAAAATTAAAATAAAGAAAAATAGCCGAATTATATTAGGTGTACAAATAAGTTTCCGCCGTTTGACAAAAGTTGACGCCACCAGTAAGTTATGGTTAAAATTGTCAGATGTAAAACGTCCTTATCGTAAGATTGGACATCAGTCAATAACATAACCTTAAAATATTAGTGATTTTTTATCAGTATAATATATTCTTTTGTGTGCGAAAATGTCGAGTTTTGAGCCGAATAAGCGTCATTTGCGGGAACTTTTGATTTACTTCTTCAATTTGAAGAAATCTGCAACTGAGGCGTATCGATTGCTTGTAGAAGCATATGGTGAGGCTGCCTTAAGTGAGAGAAGTTGTCGTGAGTGGTTTCAAAAGTTTAAGAACGGTGAATTTGACATCGAAGACAAAGAACGTGGCGGAAGGCCGAAAGTGTATGAAGACGCGGAATTGGAAGCATTATTGGATCAAGATTCGTGCCAAACGCAAGAAGAACTTGCACTTATATTGGGAGTGACTCAACAAGCAATTTCACATCGGTTGAAATCATTGGGATTGATTCAAAAACAAGGAAATTGGGTTCCATATGAACTGACGCCGAGAAACGTTGAACGCCGATTGTTCACATGTGAAATGCTGCTTGCCAGGCATAAACGAAAGGGTTTTCTGCACCGTATAGTCACTGGTGATGAAAAATGGATCCACTATGATAATCCAAAAAGGAGGAAATCATGGGGACCACCTGGCCATGCTTCAACATCTACAGCTAAGCCAAATATTCATGGAAAAAAACTCTTGTTATGCATTTGGTGGGATCAGCTTGGTGTCGGGTATTATGAGTTGCTCAAACCGAACGAAACCATTACTGGGGCTGTCTACCGAACACAATTGATGAGATTGAGTCGAGCACTCAAGGAAAAGCGCGCCCACTACTCCAGACACGACAAAGTTATTCTCCTGCATGATAATGCTCGTCCACATGTTGCGGCGCCGGTCAAAACCTATTTGGAAACACTCAATTGGGAAGTTTTACCCCACCCGCCGTATTCACTAGACATTGCTCCTTCTGATTTCCACATGTTTAGATCGATGGCGCATGGCCTGTCTGAGCAACACTTCACATCATATGAAGATACCAAAAATTGGGTCGATTTGTGGATAGCCTCAAAAGATGAAGCATTCTTCCGACGCGGTATCCGTATGCTGCCAGAAAGATGGGAAAAAGTAGTGGCAAGCAATGGACAATACTTCAAATAAAACATTAGGTTCCGTTCTTTCACAATAAATGCCCAATTTTTGATAAAAAACGGCGGAAACTTATTTGTACACCTAATACATTTTTTTACATTTCACAACCTCACACTTATTCTCCAGTTTTCAGTCTAACGCAGTCTTATTCTGTGCTTTTGCACCGTAATTCGCGAGTTAGTTACTTGTGCAACCAATGTCCTCACTTGGCATCATCTCCAGAGCAACCACGAGTCGAACATCGGGCCACTGACATGAGACACAGAGCGAAACACCGCACAAATTCGTCACCCCTCCGCTTCTGAATCACTATTAAAAAAGTAAGTCTAATTGAATAATTTTTCCTTTCCAATTCATAACTACAATTCATAACCGCAGAATGTTTCATTCTTTCGAAATCATTAATCCATTTCGGCAATAAGTCTTAGAAAGTTTAATCTTAATCTAACACATATGCGAGCGACTAATTTTATACTTTCGACCATTCTTAACATACACATTTATTGATTTATATATATTGATTTTGATTTTATTTTTCTTATCCTATAATTAAATATACTTTTATATTGTATTAACCAGTCAGAACCCTAATGTTAACGATAAAACATTTGTCTCGCCACTCTGACTGATGTCCTCCGTATTAATGTAATACCCGCGAACTAAAACACACAATCTCACTCACACAAATTGTTTTATTTTCTTTTTCAAACAGATATTTTATAATAACCAATCAGAAATTCAATATTAATAATAGAATCTTGCCTCATTATTCTGACTGATGTCCTCCGTACGATTGTAAAAACCGCGAACAACCAAACACACACCCACACACACACACACACACACCTATACGCATATTAAAATAACTATTGTTCTCATCATTTTGATATAATGTATACCAACGTAGTTTAATTTATTATGAATAAATTTATATTCTAATTTAAATCCAATCTTTATTAACCCCTCTCATTCTCCAGTCAAAAGATCGCATCTGGTCCCATCCCGCGTAATAGAGATTAAATTCTTTTACCAAAAAAAGACCGCCGAGCGAACTTCTGAAAAACAGAGTAATAGCGACCCTAACAGTCGTTTACCTGATTTTCGGACCGTCAAGTTCGTTCGACCCGATTCTAACGCTTCGAGACGTTTAACTTCGGGATCATAAAGATAGTGGTTGCGCCCTTCCACTGACTCATCCTTCCTCGAGTCTGGACGTAACAGTTGGTTTTAATATATACTTTAAAAGTTAGCAGCGCCAAGTTTTTTAATTAAAATTTTTTTATATTTTCTTATTTCTATTGAACTTGTAACGGGGTTACTTTCGCGAGCGCGCGGATATCTCGGTCGGGATCAGGGCTCGTGAATGGTGAGACACACGAAAGCTTAGGATGCAATTTAGCTTATTTATTACTCTCTTTCGGAGATGGTCTAGGTACAATGTGTTTCGGGTATTAGCGCGCGGCGGATAATGCAACGCGTTCGGTGCAGGTTGCGTGCGGTTATTCGGTGCGCGTGGTTCGATGTATCGAATCGCTTAATATTCGGCGACGTATTGCGAGGCCGTGTTTATTTTGACGGCGCGGGAAACGCGCAAGAAATCGGGCGCGGTCAATCGGCGCGTATACGGCAAGGCCGTGTTTGTTTTGACGGCGCGCGAAATACGCAAGAAATCGGGCGCGGTCGATCGGCGCGTGTACAGCAAGGCTGTGTTTATTTCGTCGGCGCGTGGAATTCTATCGGGTGATACGATTATGTATTTCGTTGCGATTATAATCGCTCACGGTAAAACCGTGACGATGTGCTCGCGTATTCGAATCCGCGTATTCCCAGGTGTGCGGGGGGATGCGACCGGAGATCGAGAATCCTCGATCGGGCGGAGAACTCTCCGTCCCTTGCTTCCGTACGCGGATAAAGGATTGCTATCGGGCGTCGAGAAGTCTCGACGGAGCGGCGAACTCGCCGACCCATGGTCCGTTTAGCGGTAGCGGTCGGATGTTAGACCGAATCTTAGATAGCGGCGAACTCTCCGCTATCGTTTGACGAGGTCGGATTTAGGTAGGATTTCGCAGGCGGCGAGGAGGCCGAGAATGCTCGGCGGAGACTGCGTACGCGTCAATCGCACTTTCCTTCGTTTGTATGCGGTTTTTCAGGATCGGTTCTGGTATCGGCTCGGAGCGTACTGCTCGAGAGGATTTCAGGAATCGTTCTGGTGCCGGGATAGAAAAATGCTGCCGTTATATACCCGAGCGTCTAACGGTAACCGCGTCGTTCGTCCCCGGGTGGGGATAATGACGTGTTGTTTTTCGGCAGGTAATTAACGGTAAACACGTCATCCCCCTGGGCGAAACGGCGCGGCATTTCGGCGGGTGTCGCTCGGGCTTTTACGGCAGCACTCGGCGGTGTTCGGTTAACGGCGTAACGGCGGCCGTATAACAGCCGTACGGTTGTTTATCGCAACGGCGGTAATTAGCGTTTAAAAATGGGCGCTTGGCACCTCTGCCCCTGCCCGGCTGGTGTTCGCCGGGCGGCAGACTTCCGGCGGTCTACTGCCGGGTAACAATGGGGGGTGCATTGTTACAAACTTATTTTGAAACTCAGGTTTCTCTTAATAAAAATATAATGCGTTTTAATTTTATGCAGAGAATTTGTGTACAACATTTCTATAAATACAAATTTGATTTTATGACAAATACTATTTCAAATTACAAATTCTTACAAACTGAATTGCTTCTAAGTACTTGGCTAGTTAACTATTGATTTCATATTTAGTTTTTATTTCTTATTAGTTAGGAAAATATTTTATAAATTATTTTTTAGATATATACTTGGCATATTTTTTTTACCTTTGTGAGGTTTTTTTTAGTATGATTTCACTGCTTTTTGTAATTATTCTTACTTTATATTAGTATATTAGTATAACAATAAATCACACGAAATTAATATCTGCTTTGATAAATAGCAATTGCTTATGAATCGTTAATTTTTAATTGTTATAGAGATCGAGTTTCAGATATCTTCTAATAATTTTTGTGATCGTATATAACGAGATATATATATAACAATAAATCACACGAAGTTAATATCTGCTTCGACAAATAGCAATCGCTTGTGAATTGTTAATTATTAATTATTATAGAGATCGAGTTTCAGATATCTTTTAATAATTTTCGCGATCGTGTATAACGACACATGGAGCTGTTGCCTACTCGCTGTCACTATATGAATGACAACAAAGTGAGACATTCCATACACAATATAATAGCGCTATATATGCCGCATACGGACACGCGTCTTTGTTTACTTATTTGGCGGTATGATCATGTGGTGTAATGGGGTGTACATATACACATATTCGCTTTCTCTCTCTCTGCCGCTTTCTCTCCCGCTCCCCCCTCTCTCTCACTCCCTCCCTCCCGCTCTCACTCTCTCTTCCTCTCTCTCCCGCTCTCTCTCCCTCTCTCTCCCTCTCTCTCCCGCTCTCTCTCTCTCTCTCCCTCTCCCGCTCTCTCCCGCTCTCTCCCGCTCTCTCCCGCTCTTCCGCTCTCTCTCTCCCGCTCTCTCTCTCTCTCCCTCTCCCTCCCTCCCTCCCTCCCTCCTTCTCTTCCTCTCTCTCTCTTTCTCTCTCTCTCTCTCTCTCTCTCTCTCCCTCTTTCTCTCTCAGTGGAGAAGACGTGTCAAACATCGCTCCGCAAAAGTAATAACTTTTAAACGGTTAAATAGTTACGGGGAGTGATAGAAAGTTATTCAAGTCATAGCGGCATAGACCGGCATTAGCCATGAGTGTTATCTAGCCGGGATATGCTGATTTGTGGGCGTGAGAAGTGCATTTCCTGTCTGGGACACCAAAGTCTCACACGACAGGTAGACATTAAAAGTGGACACAAAAGTGCTGACGTGTGACAGTGGAACAGAGGTGACTGATCGCTTACGCTGATATTAGCGGTTTCGGCCGATAATTATCGGCATGGACGATGAATATGCTGAATATCGATGCTCGGCATGTAAAAAGACAATAAAAAATCAGGTGGTGACATGCAAGTCTTGCTATCAAGTGAATTGTATTAAGCTGTTTTACCATCCAGGATGTGTAAGCAAGCATAGGATTTACGATAGAAATCAAGAATTGGTACCGTGTTCTGGCCCATTTGACAGATTTACAATTGAAAGTGAAGCAGATATGAAGAAGGCATCGGCAGTGGCCGGGGGCGGCAGGGACAGGCTAGGATCTACAGGATCTACAGGTTCGTTTACGACGCCAAGTAGTGGAAATAGAATATCAGGAGCGAGTGGATCATCGACTATTGACGTAAAAATAGATTGGCTGGTAAAAATTGTAAAAGAAATAAAAGATGAAACAGCATGTAAGAAGGAAATTAAAATGATGGTCAAGGAAATAGTTCGAGAAGAATTGGGAAATGTTAAGCAGGAACTGCTAGAAGAGTTGAAAAGAATGATACAGGGAGAAGTATGTGGATCAACAGGAGGAATACAAAGGAGCTATAGTGAAGCGGTTAAAGAGAAAAAGAAAGAGAATGTTATAATTATCAAACCCAAGATTCAACAAGAGAGTGAAGTTACAAAAAAATTGATAAAAGGAAAGGTAGATATCAAAAACATGGCGATGGAAATAACGAAGCTAAAAAAAGGAAGCAAGGGGACAGTGATCATGGGTTGTGAAACTGGAGAAGAAATGAAAACATTGAAAGCCACAGTGCAGGACAAACTAGGAGAAAATTTCAAAGTTACGGAATCACCGCAGATGAAGCCCAAAATAAAAATTATCAATGTCAGCGAAGAAGAAATGAGATTGGATGATGATGACTTAATAACTACAATCAAGAAGCAGAATAGAATTGATGCAATAAATGATGGATTCCAAATGCAAATAGTGAAGAAAATAGTTAAAGAAAAAAGAAATGATAATAATCAACTTAGAAGAAAAGAAAAAGAAGAAGGTTCGATAATAATTGAAGTAGATGAAGAAACGCATGAATCGATGTTGAAAAAAGAGAAACTAAATGTAGGATGGAGAAAATGTCCTATATTCAATCACATTAATGTTAAAAGATGCTTTAAATGCTGGGGATACTATCATATTGCAAGAAATTGTACGCGAGATGAAACATGCCACAAATGTGCGGGAAATCATAAAGCGATTGAATGTACGGCAACAAAGAAAAAATGTGTAAATTGTATGTTTAAAATTCGAACATACAACCTGAAGATAAGTGATGAACACGACGCCCTTAGCCCAGAATGTCCAACATTTAAAAGGGCGATACAAGAGGAGAAGAGGAGAGCCGGCTGGGAAGATGCGAAATAGCAACTACAGAAGGAAGCGGAAATAATATTGTATACAAACGCGCAAAGTTTGATGGCGCATAAAGATGAGATACAACATCAGATTATGAAGAAAGTAAATCCGGCATTCATAGCGTTATCAGAGACAAGATTGACTGCTGAAATTAAAGACAGTGAAGTGAACGTACCAGGTTATAGTATAATTAGATGCGATGCTGAAAATAGAAATACAGGAGGGGTTGTTTTATATATAAGGGATGATGTTAAATATGAAATAGTAGTTAATAAAAAAATTAGAATCGAATTGTTGGTGTGCTGCGATTAAGGTGAAAGAAAAATTGTATAGAGGAATAATAATGGTAATATATCATTCACCGAGTGCATCGCATGGTGATTTCGTGAGATTTCTGGAGGACATAATAGAAGAGTTAATAATACGGGGAGAATGTATGATAATAGGAGACTTTAATATAGATATTATGTTAGATTCGTTTTATACAAGGAAGTTACAAACGACAATGTTGAGCTTAGGCATGAAACAATATGTAAATAAACCGACGAGAATTACGAAAGATAGTAAAACAATTATAGATTTAATTTTGCTAATAATAAAATAGAAATGCAGGTAATGCATGAACCTAAAATAACGGACCATGCGTGGCTAAAAGTTGAACTGAATGCGAATAAATTTGATAATAAATACAGAGAACTTAGTGTTAGGAATTATAGACTGTTTAATATAGATGAATTTTTTAAATTAGTGGGAAATAAATTAGAGAAAAACCAAGATATGAATATCAGTGTGAGAGCGAAGAAATTTGTTGATAGTATAGTAAATGCGTTGGACGCTACAGCACCTAGAAAAAATTTTAGAATTCCGAGAATATGGGACGGGAAAAAGTGGTTTTCGGATGAAATAAGAGAAGCAGCGGCTAAAAGGGATGAGGCATATAGGAAGGCATTGTATGCTGACACGGAACAAAATTGGTTGCAATTTAAAATTGAAAGAAATACAGTAGTTAAATTAATTAAGAAAAAGAAGAAAGAATATTATGAAAATATGATAGATCTTAATAAATAAAATCCTACATCTATGTGGAAAACACTAAAAGAAATAATTAGAGGCGAACCAGGGGGTAAGAGGGAAGTAGAGAATATAGATTTTGAAATATTAGACGGCACTGAAGGATGCAATAAGTAGGGTTATAGGGCCGGTTCTAAGCCAGGTCCTCTGAGGGGAGGTGAGGGACGGGGGGGACCCGCGCGGGCGAGGGGGCATGACGTCACGCGGGCGGAGGGGGATTTTCGAGGCGCGGGGGAATGACGTCACGCGGGCGGGGGAGCATAAACAGCGCGGTGTATTACAAAGGGCGGGTGCTGATGTCCGACTGCTCGAATTTATAAACATTATGAACAAATATCGTCTCGCACTATTGCACGTGCGGCATTATTGAATTTCGTAGATAGATGATAAGGCTAGCGCCGATGTCCGGCTGCTATAATTTATTATAAACAAAATAGAACCATCGCGGTGGTCTCTTCATATTGTTTCATATTTATATAGAGCTTCTTAGTATTGTATACATCGGATATAAAATATTCCGCACGAAATATTAATTATATTTTGGACGTTCCTCGCGCTATCTCTCTCGCACCGCCTTACGAACGCCGTATCTCACATCATCATCCACGCGCATGCCTCGCGCTATCCTTCTCGCACGCCCATAGAATGCTATCCTTTTCCTACTCGCGAACGCCTCGCGCTATCCTTCTCCCACACCCATAGAATGCTATCCTTTTCCTACTCGCGAACGCCTCGCGCTATCCTTTTCCCACCCGGTCGCGCCGCAGTTACATATCTATCTTATATGCGAGGAAGGGTAGCGAAATAATCATTTTGTTCATTTTTTTCATTTTTTTAACACATTTATTTATATTACCATACATCGTCTCAAGATTTCAGACAAGAATTCATCCACAGCATAAGCTAATAGTTCGCAATCTATGATAGATGTTTTATCATAGACTTCGCGCAAGATTTTGACCGCAGAATCTCTCTCGGCGCCAAATATATTACTTTGCAAACTCCGAACAAATTGATCGAAACTCTCATTTACGGCTTCTAAACTCTCGCACAGCTTCAAATATTTGTGATTAACAGTGTTCGAGTTCGAATAAGAAAAATATAGTTGACGGTTTCATGTACAAGCAAGAATCGCGCAACGTAAGTTTGACAACACTCGCATCACTTATTTTAACAATCTCAATTGTTAAATCGTTAATCCATATTGGTGTATGATCGGGCGTTTGCACAAGTCGTTCAACGTCCGCTCGTTTCAGCATTATAGATTCCCATGTGTCGATAGATAATACGATTTGATTGCCTCGGTTATCGCCGAGATGCAATTCCACGTAAGATGTTATTCCAACGCTGATTCCAATATCCAAGTATTTATAAGCAGTACGCGTCAAAGCAAATCTGCGTACCAAAATACGTGGTATACAACGAGGTTTATCGCATCTGAAAAATACAAAAAATATAAAATAGCATGGAAAAAACATATATGAAAAATATATATATGTATGAAACATTTGTGATACTTACAAATCAAGTGGTTTCTTGGACGGCTTAATTTCATCTCGTGGTTTCTTGCACGGCTTAATTTCGTCTCGTGGAACGTAGTAATTCACGCGTTTGCCGTTGCTGGTGCTTCCTTCAGCGGAGTACATTTTGTCTCTCGGTTATGAGAAGTGGACCGTTGGTACTAGTAGTTGACACGACACTGATCGTATAAAAATTAATTGAATATACGTGACGCTTATTTTTCAAAAGTATGATGTGGTGGGAGATCAATGCTCTGAAAATTTAGGAGAAGGGGAAACGGTCAACGTATGATGCGATGGGAGATTATCGCTCTGAAAATTTAGGAGAAGGGGAAATGGTCAACGTATGATGCGATGGGAGATTATTGCTCTAAAAATTTAGGAGAAGGGGAAATGGTCAACGTTAAAAAGAATTCTTAGAAACGACTCGCGAGGAAAGGAGTGGGGAGAATAAGAAATAAAAAACATTAAATACGTTTACACATTTTATTTATAAAAATATTGCAATTTTTTTTGGCGTTGCGATCACCAGCTAAATATTTTTAATACATTCTGTAATGCGCAATTCTTAACATGTTTTCCGCATCGTATAGTATCAGTAACATCTAGATTATTTAAAGATTCAATATCTTCGTAATCAGCATCTAAAGTCTCGATGATTAAATTTTCTCTCGCAAGATTCTCAAGCAAATCCACCAGCCATTCTCGTTTCTGGCATCCCTTGACATACACGAGAGTCGACGTCTCGTCATCCTCTTCCGTACCAAGCACGGCTGATGTAATCAAGCGTTTAGCCATGCCGTGCGGCACGTTTCCGTCTTCCCATCGTAATCCGTGGTGATTCGCGATCAGCCAGGAAGCACATGATTTGTCGGATTTTGTGAGGAGATTCCATGGTATGGGGTATGTAAAAATGTAATGCGCCAGAACGGTCCCCTTTCTCAGCACCGCCATCTCCTTTACGACAAATTTCATCCCGACGAAGAATCCTTGTAGGTCCACGAACGTTGGTATGGACATAACGTTTTTTATATCAGCACGTCGAGAAGAAGAAGAAGACTGCGATTGATCCTGATGCATTATTGGTTTTATATCATCTCATCCCACACACTTAAGTGATTTTGCGGACAACGTTGGTCAACGGGTTGTACTGAATCACGCGATCGTGTATGATGAGACAGTACGCAGTGGTATTCGGCGGCACGTTCTCCTTACACTCGAATTCCAATCGCACATCCACGGTTGCGCTCTTGACCGATTCGTTTTGTCGAGAGCAATCGATGATCACGAACGGACCGTTAAGTAGAAACTGCATGACTGCGAGACTCGGCTCGAGATACTCGTATCCGTAATAGTTTTTGCAGAAACGCTGGTACATGTCGTACAGAATCGACCATCTGTTTTTTCGAAATCTAGATTCATATCGTCGTACGGATAACATTCCGAATTCAGATAGAGTTTCACGTTGATCAATTTGCAATGGTCGAATCGACTCGTATCTTCGGACATGACGTTCTTCCGGCCTGTCTGCAGAACGAAGACAACGTATCCCGGCTTCTCCAGCTGAGTCGCGGTTTTAATGGGCCACGAATGCTTGGTTGTACGCTGCAATAGCGGAAATTCGTACAGATCCCACGAGCGAAAACCCATGCTGAGGTATCGTCCGCTTTCCAAGGCGCGCAGCATCGACAGCTTATTGATCTCGTTCAATACCACGTGTGGCATTCGCCATTGTATCTTGAATATGTCGATCGCAGGCTCCAGTGCCAAATTTCCAAGCAGATAATTGTTGTCGTTGCGCGATCGTATTAAGATCAACTCGTGACAAGCGTTAATCACCACGCGTCTGTAATCCTCGCAAAATCCCAATAACATGAAGAGCGGTACGCAAAAATTGAAGTATCCATTCGCGTTATTGCTACTTGTTAATGCGTACTGCGCATTCCAGCCGGCGTTCCTCATAATCACGGTTTTATCGGATGATATCGTTACATAGTTCTTGAGTGTGCTAGTTATTCCCACATTTCTGTTACGATTAATCTCCACACTGTCGAGTTCGTATCGGATCTCATCGAACATAAACGCGACGCAATTATTTCCCAGTACCACAGTAGATCCTTCAGCTGTTTTGTTTATCTTTAGTTTTCCCTCGATGTATAGAAAACTCTCATACGGCAAGGTATACAGATCCTGTTGTTGTATGGGTATTCGTATCTCGTCGCTATACTCAAACGTCGTGTTGGCGTACGGGTTGTACGTGTGAGTCTCGATCTTGACGATACGATCGTCAAAGACCGGCTCGCCTTCGATGTTAAGGATATCGGTCATGTTTTCTCAGATATTTCGCACCGCGAATCCCAAAGATTGTAAAAATTCAACGGCCGAACGGTTCAGGAACGGTTGTCGGACGGTTATCTAAAGGCTCAGGAACGGCTCAGGAACGGTTGCGAACAAATCAGGAACGGCTACCGAACGGGTCAGGAACGGCTACGAACGGCTATCGAACGGCGACGAATGACGGATGACAAAGAACCATTATTGAAAGACGATGAACGAGAATAAACGGTTATTGAATGTTAAAAAAATTAGAGATATAAATTATGATGTAATTTCTTTGCACATATTATTATGCGCCGACCAGCCGCACAGCTAAAAACATGACATCGTTAAAATCCGACGGACGTAAAAATATCGAGAAGCTACGACTCGTCGAGGAACTGCATGCTCCGGCGAGAAGAAATTTTCCCCGAAGACGTGTCGTAGTGCGGGGTTACGACGACCTGTGGCAAGCTGACATCGTCGAGATGCGTCCGTACTCTCGTTTCAACAGAGGTTACCACTACATACTCACCGTCATCGATGTGTTGAGCAAGTACGCGTGGGCCGTACCGCTTAAGAGCAAAGGCGGAAGCGAGACGGCTGATGCTATCGCAGAGATAATTCGAGATAGCGAGAGGCACCCAAAAAATATGCAAACCGATATGGGGAAGGAATTTTACAACGCCGACGTGCAACGTCTCGTGAAGAAACACGGCATCAATCATTATTCCACGTATTCGGTGTTGAAGGCATCGGTCGTCGAACGATTTAATCGCACGTTAAAGAACGACATGTGGAAGATGTTTACGCTCAACGGAACTTACAAGTGGGTCGACGCATTGCCGCGACTCGTGTCGGATTACAACACGCGCAAGCATCGAACGATCGGTATGCGACCCGTCGACGTTACCCCCGCGATCGCCGAAAGACTCTTGGCTACGGTGTACAGCGCGATAAAAATCGCGGGTCCGGCAAAGTTCAAAGTAGGTGACTTGGTACGCGTTAGCAAGTACAAGACGATCTTCGAGAAGGGTTACACGCCAAATTGGACCACCGAGGTGTTTAAGATCGTTAAAGTGCAGCGTACTAATCCCGTAACCTATTTACTCGAGGACTATCGCAAAAAATCTATCGCTGGGGCGTTCTACTAGTACGAGTTGCGTCGCGCGACTTACCCGGACGTGTATCTCGTGGAGAAAGTTCTGCGCAGAAAGGGTGACGAAGTTTACGTGAAATGGTTGGGATTCGATGGATTGCACAACCTTTGGATACATAAGGACAATGTGGTTTAATTCGTACAAACTGTATTTTATTTTTAACATATGAAAAATATGAAATACATATAAAGTATCTGAAATATGTAAAAATATATAAAAATATAATATGTGTAAGATGTATACAGCATATAAAATATGAAATATAAAAGAAAAAAGAAAGATAGAAATATATTTCTTTTGTTTTCCTCATACATACATGCATACATACATACATACATACATACATTACATTACATTACATTACATTACATTATAAGGGTATCCTGTAATGTCCCCACGGTAGCGTGTCGGTCGAATCAGGTACGATATATCGCTTGTCGTCGTACGGACTCAGGGCGATTTTTGTCTCGCTGATTGTGTACACTTCGTGCAATTTTGACCTTATGCAGGACTGCTGTCGAGTCATTTCAATTTCATCGCGCAGGCACCGCGTGTAATCGTCGAACGTTATCGTTCTCGCTACGACGTTACTCTTGACGCCTTTAACCTTTTTTGTATCCTTTTTACTATCTACTCGCAATGCGTACATTTTTGCTCTAAGCCCGACAAATTCAGTCATGATCGCACCGTTATTCTCGTCCTTCATCAAGCCCGGCACTTTCTTGTTCTCGAGCGGTATACCGTACGCGTTGTTAGCCGGATAATCGCTCGTGTCGAATCTAGCGATATCGCGTTTCATATTCTCATACACATCCTCGCACTCGATGTGATAAATCAAGCTGTCAGTATCGGTGTACATTATTTTACATTTCTCTCGATATAACGGTACCATGTATTCGTGATGAAATTCGTACAAACACGTTTTAGAAATGTCTAGGATGCACATACCGACATAGATCGGTTTATTAAATTTCACCTCGAGTTTGCACAATTCGACAGCGACCAAATTTTCCGAAAAGACGCTCCTGCTGTGAAAATTTGGTTTCGCGATCATCGCCTCCGCGCCGTATCGTCCGTCCCACTTTGTCAATAATTTTACATCGACGTGATGGCGCACGTTTTCCATAGTTTTACCGAATACCGCGTTGTTCATTAACTTGTATACATTTTTCTCGAAATCGTTTGTCGCGCGCGTTCTAAACCGGGTGTTGAGTTCGATGTAATCGCGGAGCCATGCGGATTGAGCGAATTGCAATACGCGATGTATCTTTGCGACGCGAAGGCCGTGACGCGTGCATTGTTGTAGGTTGCGATAGTGTATGACGTAACGCTTCTTATCGTATAATGTCGCGAGGAGCTTGTCCTGCCGCTTGCCGGGCGGCTTATCGCGCGTCGGACAGAACGGTAGGTCAGCGTGCGCGTCGTGAAGATGTTGCGGATACTCGAGATCGACCTCGAGAATATAACCTATGCGTGAATCCGAAGCGATCGCGCTAACGTCAAAGTCAGAGATGTCGTCGACCCATCGAAATTCGGCATACGGCAACGGTTGACACATCGCCCAACCGTACAAGTTGTTTACATCGAAATACATAATGTACGACGATGGTTTCGATGGATCGTAAGACGGCGTGTACTTGTTATTGGCTCGCGCGTATCTGCCGGAACATTGGCTCAGGCCACCGCGTATTCCCCGTTCGATAAACATAACCATATCGATATCAGTAAGTAATTCAAACGTAATATTCGTATGTTTTAGCATGGCGTCCCATGTGTATCCGGGAAGAGTATAATAATACGCGGGGTCGAGCCCATAACTCTCGATACATTTGTCGCGAAAATTTTCAAAAATGTCGGCCAATAACAAGACATCCGTTTTTAAATACAAGTCGCTGTATTCGCCCAGCGTTCGAACGGAGAACCGCCTCCAGACGTTTTCGGCGTGCGCGTAATCGCTCTCGGATACGGTGTCACCGGTCAAGGAACTGTAAAATAGGGATGGGCGATACAGTAGAAAATATCGATATTTCGTATCGATGCGTATCGTAAGTAAAAATATCGATACACCAAAAATATCGGATGGAATGTATCGATATTAGCGGTATCGATACTGTAGATATCTCTATTATTGGCTGCATTCTAATTAAATATATGTAATAAGTATAAAATAAATATATAAATGAATATATAAGAATATATAAACGATGTATAAAAAGAGAGATGTATAAGAATGATACATATATATATAAGTGTATATAGGAATTATTTTATATTTATATAAAATAATTTACATATTATATAAAATTTATAATTATTTATTGTACATAAATATATTGTACCGCGATATTTAAACGATATTTAACAAATAATCAGTCATTTTGTTTATGTTTGTATGGAACATTGGTTTAATACATCACGACGGTAAGTAAAATCAGTATCTAACCTAATTAATATTATTTCTAATTAGTGTATAAAAGAATAACAATTATACATATTATATGTATTTTAAAAATACAAGTGCATATAATTAAAAGTTAAAATCAAAAGGAGTTGCATTTTCATTTAAAAAAAAACCCAGTGCGAACTATCCCAAAGAGGACTCCCAGCACCCACCAAGTGAATGAAAATATTTTTATTAACCTGGTGCGGATTATCCTAAAAAGGACTCCCAGCACCCACCGGGTTAATGAAAATATTTTTATTAACTTGGTGCGGACTATCCCAAAAAGAACTCCCAGCACCCACCGAATTAATGAAAATATTTTTATTAACTTGGTGCGGACTATCCCAAAAAGGACTCCCAGCACCCACCAAGTTAATGAAAATATTTTTATTAACCTGGTGCGGACTATCCTAAAAAGGACTCCCAGCACCCACCGGGTTAATGAAAATATTTTTATTAACCTGGTGCGGACTATCCTAAAAAGGACTCCCAGCACCCACCGGGTTAATGAAAATATTTTTATTAACTTGGTGCGGACTATCCCAAAAAGGACTCCCAGCATCCACCGAATTAATGAAAATATTTTTATTAACTTGGTGCGGACTATCCCAAAAAGGACTCCCAGCACCCACCAAGTTCTTTCCAATGAAAATGTAATTTCTTTTGATTTATTTTATCTATACACTTGTATTTTTAATATTTTTATTAACTTGTTGCGGACTATTCCAAAAAGAACTCCCAGCGCCCACCGGGTTAATAAAAATATTTTTATACGATATATAATAAGATATAAAAATAATACTTTTTTCTTAGTTAGAACGTCAGTTCTTAAAAAGATCTAATAACATTGAGTATAGTAGCACATTTACAATAAGTACAGTAATACAATTTACAATAACCAATCTTCTACAGAAAGAGAATTTAAAAATAGCAACTGTTGTAAATGTTCACCTGTTATACGGTTTCTAACTTCGGTTATAATATTTCCAGCCCGTGAAAATAACCGTTCACTCGGAACGGAGGTGGCAATTATACTTAAATATTTTAATGCTATGTCTTTTAAACCGGAATGAATATTCATTAGCCAATAGTTCAGTGGACTGTCACTCACTTTTATTGGTGGTTGATTCAAATAATATTTAAGTTCATCCGCCATTGTGAAATCGTTATTCTTTGACATATGCTTAGATTTACTAACCAAATGCTCATGAAATGTCCAAAAATTATCACTTTCTATCGAATTATTTTGTTGCGCGTTTTGATAATCGCGTTCATCTGATTCTTTCGCGTTTATATTTATCATTTGCGTAATTTTGTTAATAGAATGAGCGCACGCAATTTTATCAGAAAAATGAATGTTCTTAAATCAAGGATCTAAAATGGTCGATATCGCCAATGAATGAACTTTTTCAATGTTATTAAATCTTTTTGAGAACTGACGTTCTAACTCACGTTTAAAGTAACTACCTATTTCGGTATTTGGTACAAAGATATCTAATTTGTTTTTTAGCGTATTAACAATCGGAATCACTTTACTGCCAGTAATATAATGTTCACCACATATAATTCTAGTGGCTTCATCAAACGGTTTTAATAATTGAACAAATTCTTTCACAGCATGCAATTCAGATGCAGTCAACATTATCGGTGCTGCAGGTTGTTGCAGAAGAATACCACTTACTTTATCTGCCAATTCGATAAACCGTTCAAGCATATCGTAAGTCGAATTCTATCGAGTTTCGACACTTTGTATTAACTTGAGAGTTGACCGAGCTCGCAATTCATCTGCAGCAACCACAGAGTGTTTGAAGTATGTAACGATATTTTTAATTTTTTTACAAAATTCGCTGACAATAATATCATCTTTAATAATATTTGTTGGAATCAAATTTAATGTGTGTGCGAAACACGGCAAATGTTTTTCAGTACCGAAGGCTTCTGTAATTGCCTTTTTTATATTGGCTGCATTATCTGATACAACGATTACAATATTTTCTATATGTATGTTTCAATCATGTATTATGTTTAACAACCACATTTTTATATTTTCAGAAGTATGTCGGTTATTTAATTCGGTAACACCAATAGTTACTGATTTATATGTTTCTTTTAATATAAAATGGGCTGTAAGACCCAAAAAACTTTTTGTATTTAACGTATCCGTCCAAATGTCGGTTGTTAAACATAAATTTTTAATATTAGAAAATTGAGTTTTTATCATACCTGATAAAAACTCATACTTTTCTTCTATCAGGCTCGTGATCTTTTTCCGGCTGGGAATCTTGTACAATGGCGCAACTATTCTCATGAAAGTCTTGAAGCCTTCCTTTTCAACTGTTGCAAAAGGCAAATTATCTTTTGCAACCATGAAAATAAGATAGTTAGTAAACTCGGCCGTTTTTGTTCCTCCATCTGCAATTAAGAAAAAAACATAAAATAAGATAATTTATATTGTAGCTTATTTTGAAATGTTCACCACATTACATTAAAAGATAAAAGACTTTAAATAATAAAACTTAAATACCATGAAATGATTTTTGATTTTGGAAAACAAAATCAAGAGTAGATTGTCTCTTTTTGACAAATGACACAACTGATGTCTCTGAGTGACCTGATAAAACTGACGTGACTGATAAAGCCGGAGCCAGGAGATTTTTCCATTGAATCAAGATCATCATCTATAATTTCTGCATCAGTTTCATCTTGTGTCTAAAATACGTAACATACAAAATATATGATATATTTCGGTAATAAACGATCTGCACTCTGCACATATAATTCAAAGAGGCTAATATAAGTTCAAACTTAGAGATAATATAAGTATTATATAATTATTCCTAAAAAACATTTATGACACTATATCCTAAAGGATATTTCTGTACCGTTTCATATCTAGATGTCTGAATGCGAACATTAACTGTTTATGCAATATTTCTAAAATGTTTCTGCATGCATCTCCGAAACATTTTGTATTATAGATGTTTCCGAAAACTATTTTAAACGTTTTGCACAATGAAAAAAGTAATTATATTTCTTACCATAAGTTTTCTCTGTTTTGTTAAGGGTGAGGATTCTGTAGATGTGACATTTGTATCAGCTCTGCTATTCTTCATTTGAAGGTGAATTTTTGGATGTGTTCGCATCAAATGGAAATGTAAATTCGTTGTATTTCCGGATGTTTTTATTATCTGTTGGCAAATGTTACATTTGCCACCTTCATTGATTCGAATAAAATATTTCCAGTAATTACTTTTGGACGGCGGCATTGCACATAGAAAAAATAGATGCAGAATATTTAAATAACAAAGAATAATGCTAAAATAATGCATGCGAGTAAGGTAATGCATGAGATAAATACTGTTATGGAATAAGTGAGCGTGAGGCGAAAAACGTGAAATGAGGTAGAAAAAAATCAAGGATTTGATGAATCCTGCCCAATTCCCAAGTTTCCAAACAGAACCATTCAGTTTTCAAATTTAGAGAGAGAGAGTAATATCATGCACACATACGTATAATTTCTGTAAAATGTAGAAAAATATTACCAGATAACAACCACTACATTGGATTACATACAATATGCAAACAAACATTGATCAAGACATAAGACATAGACATCCAGTTAAAAAAAAAGAAGTATCATTCAATTATTCTCATTTAAATTATATTTATGTAAGTTGCGTTCTGGTTGCGTGCTATTAGCAGTATTAGCGCTATTGCGTCATTCTATCTTTATCGCTCATTAGATATTAAATATAAAACAAAAATAGAGTGCATCCTGAACGCAACCGTAAAATATTCTTGTCATTAAATAATAATAATTAATAAAAACGAAATACATACCTTTGTTTTTCGTGATGTGACTGAAAAAACCACGAACGTGCTCCTCGAGTGAAAATGGCTGATGGCTGATGTAATCGAATTTCGAAGTTCGAACAAAGAGACCACGTACCACGTGGATGATGCAATTATTAATCACCTTCACACCGTCACAGATATATAACAGATCTGATAACACTGACTTAATAAGACCGCGAAAGAACTCTTAGTAATCAGATATAAAAGTAAGGCTCTTAAAAGATTAAAATCAAATAAAATCAGAGTAAAATGGCGAAAGAGCCACGCGCAGTTTTTAGGGCGCAAAGATATATAATCTAAACCACAAATAAATTAAAAAATTAAAATTTCTGAAGATGGCCAAAAAAAGGGCCGAAACGTCCGCCTTTCGCGAACCATGTAATTAAAGAAATTTTAATTTTTTAATTTATTTGTGGTTTAAATTATATATCTTTGCGCCCTAAAAACTGCGCGTGGCTCTTTCGCCATTTTACTCTGATTTTATTTGATCTTAGTAATCAGTTATCAGATTGCAATTTGCAATTGCACGACTAGCGATTACTAATAAAAACGCACTAAGAGACGACTGTTCTCGATTTCTCGTTCTCGCTGAACAATGGCTACACCGGCCACGAGCCACGAGCCACGAGGCTTCTCCTGTACTTCGCCGGGTCACTCTTGGCTCTTGGTGACCCACATGATATAAATTTAGCCTATCGTAGGCCAGGTTGTATGCGCGGTTTAGTATTGCGCATATACAAGCGCTATGTATCCCTTACGCTACCAATTACAAGCGAGTGTAGTTGCCACCGTTGCCGATTGTTGCTGCGCGCGCTACTACGGACCGTATCGATATACGGAAGTTCGATATACTTATCCAAATATCGATACATACTAATATCGGAAGATGAAATATCGATACAAAATATCGATACTGGAACCCAAAAATATCGATATTTTGAAATATCGATACTGTATCGCCCATCCCTACTGTAAAATGATTCGCGCGGTGGTAAACACGTATCGTGCAACCTATCGACACAGTCAATGTATTCGTATGGGAAGACACCTTTTCGCGTCAATAAATTGAACTCTTCGGTCGATAAATCTTGAAATTTCGATTTTGAAATTTGGAGTTTATCATTATTTAGAAACCATGCCAATTTTTCGAGACTAGTACTGAGAAATTTGTACGAATCGATGAACCGTAGCTTTATATCGCTTCGCCAATCTGATATTTCGGCGGTATCTTTAACGTGTTTCGTGAATGAAATATACTTTTCTTTCGTTATCGGTAGTACGTTGATCGAGCCTTCGAACGCGGTAGCTATTTCCTCGATGACAAAATATGAATCGTAACCTGATAAATTGTGAAAAACTATCGGAATGCAAAAAGAGTCTTTATAATTTAAATTGCAGTTTGAATGCGCGGGACCTCGGTACCGCCCGGTAAGATGGCAATGATCGCGTACGCGTGTATCGTCTTGCTCGAACGGTTTTTCGCAAATGTGACAGTGTGTCGCGCTATGAAACTTTTCCCGCTCAGCTCGCGTTAAATTTACCATGGGGACATTCGTGGTTAAAATAGTCTTTACGCGTTGCGCTAAATTTTGTAATCTTTCCACGAACCACGAAACGCAGTCCGTACTGCGGCGAGAATGATACGCGGATAACGATTCGTCGTACCAACAATGTACATAATAAGCTACGCTAAATACTTGATGATGTTGAAACGTGTACGTAGACGTCATCGGATCACCGTCGATCTTTTTCAGCACGCACTCCAAGTCGGCGTATACGATGAATGGAAGCCGCTCCTTTCTGTTGTAGTTGTTGAAGCTGAGCCATTTGTCCTTATCGCCCGGTAATCGGATGGCGCACTTGTTCATTTCTCGGCAGTCTACAGTGTGCGATTGCAACTTGTCGTCCGATCCAAAATAGCGTAAACATCTGTAAAAAAGAAATAATTAATTTTTCTTTCGTATATTTTATATATTGCATTTTTATTAAATATACGTACCGATCGCAGATATATTTCTTATGATCTTTTTTGCTCAGTTGCGAGCTCACGAGGCGGGATAAATTCTTGATCCACGCAAAATGTCCGACGTCTTCCGAATCTTGCATGTACAACAAGTTGACGTGCCTGTCCTTCTTTTGTTCGCTCAGATGTATCGGGACAACGCTATTCTCTTTCTCGATGCAGTATACATTTATCGAAATGTCGTTATGAAGTTCAAACTTTTTAATTTGATTAACAGTCACTGGAAACTCAATGTCCTGGAGATTCAGCACTGTTGTGTAATGCGGGTACGAAGATTCCCGATAAACATGATCTTCAGCTGGATACAGAGCAGCGACCACCGCCCACGCGAAACACGCATTGTCTTTGGATTGCACGTTTATCACCGCTCTCTTCATTATTATTTCTCGCGGTAATTTAATATGGCACCCCGCGTGCATTGGTTTATATTTATTTATATTTACTGTTAAATCGAGGATTCGCGACAAAGCCCACCCGCTGTCGCGTTCTTGAAATTCTTCTAACGAGGCAAGCGTGGGCTCGACGACGCGTCGCTCGTACCACTCGTGTAGATCGGACGTGCAAAAGAGTTCATAGTTTCTGATATTGATACTCTTATTGGCGCTCTTATCATCCGACACGAATTCACCGTTGAACACAGTATTCACTTTCACGTTAAAGTATCTTTCCATAACTTTTTGCACGTGTTCGAGCACAATGTCTTTCGCATCCTCGAGAAATTGTCGCGGTTCGATATAGTATGCGTTAATCACCGCACCGGTCAGTATACGGTTTTCGAACGCGGTATCGATCTCTCGCCAAACGAGTCTTTCCGCGTTATTCCCACCACTGTAATCACCACCGCTATGTATAAACCGTCTCTCTAATCGAATCTTCGCACCCTCGAGTCGCGCGATTCTAGCCACCAAAGATTGTCGAACTCCGATCGAGAGCCGCGGACGCTTGACACTATTGCGTTCCTCGAGCTGTTTGATAAATTCTTCGCATTGCTGCGCCCACGCGAAATACTCGCCCAAGGTATCGACTCGGTGCGATAGCTCCAACAGGTCGCGTTCGGTTTGCTCGGTGTTTTCCATGTTTTTTTATTATTATTTTTCACTTTGTGCAGATTATCACAAAATCTTCCTCTACCGAACACTGGACACACAAAAAAAAAATACAAGTACCCGCTGTACCTCTTTCAACCGATATACAGACCGCAAGCTTTCAAATCGCATACTGAGTTTTTGACACCCTTCGTTCTTCATTATATATTTTTTCATCTATCGCGTTATGGTACCGCGATGGTTCTATCTTGTTTATAATAAATTCTAGCAGCCGGACATCGGCGCTCGCCTTATCATCTAATTCTAATGTTACGCGCAATAGTGCGCAAGCGGCTCCTCCTGGAAAAAATGAAGAGACCACCGCGATGGTTCTATTTTGTTTATAATAAATTATAGCAGCCGGACATCGGCGCTAGCCATTTGTAATATACCGATAAACATGTCCCGACGCGAATTCTAGCAGCCGGACATCGGCGCTCGCCTTATCATCTTTCTATGAAATTCAATAATGCCGCACGTGCAATAGTGCGAGACGATATTTGTTTATAATGTTTATAAATTCGAGCAGTCGGACATCGGCACCCGCCCTTTGTAATACACCGCGCTGTTTATGCTCCCGCAATAAGCTCCCCCGCCCGCGTGACGTCATTCCCCGCGCCACCAAAATCCCCCTCCGCCCGCGTGACGTCATGCCCCCTCGCCCGCGCGGGACCCCCCGTCCCTCACCTCCCCTCAGAGGACCTGGCTTAGAACCGGCCCTATAACCCTACTAGCAGCAGCGAAGACGAGCAGGAGGAAGCGAGAAAGAGACAACCGCGACCTGCATCTGAGTATCGCGTTACACATATTAAAGATAGGCCACGCGCACAGAAAAAACCGGACTTATTGCTAATAACATTACCAATGCAACAAGCAAAAGACGGAAAAATACAGATGTTGTACGACTCAGGGTCGACCATCTCTTTAATAAAATTGAAACATTTAAAGGATGACACACTAATACATGAAGGTAAAATCGCGCTTACAGGCATAACCGGGCATAAAGTACACACCATAGGAAAAATGTACGCCACGATTAAAATAGAAAATCACAAGGTAAAACATGCATTTTACGTTGTAAGAGACGGCATTCCGATAGAATATGAAGGAATAATAGGAATTGATTTCCTCCGACAACATTCGGTATCCTGTGATTATAATCAAAATCAATTAAAAATAGGAGACACCGTGCTAAGATTCCATACGTTTAACAAAACAATCCTAAAACCGCGCAGCGAAATCATCGTAAAAGCGATAACGAAACAAAATCGGATAGGAATAGTACGAGCAGAGGAAACCGCTCCAGGAATCTACCTTGGAAACTGCTTAGTAGAACCGAAGGATTACACGTGTCCCGTTAGTATCATAAATACAACCGATACAGAAGTCGAGATACAGACGCCGAACGTCACCCTCGAAGACATAGAACGCGAAATCGAATCCAAAATACACACGATACAAGCAAGAAAAAATTTTAAGCCTACTAGCTCGAGACAAATCTGACAACTTCTATGCACGCAACATTTAAATACGGAAGAAAAACAGGCTCTCCTACGGATATGCGAAGAATATTTCGATACATTTCAGTTGGACGGAGAACCACTGACGTGCACCGCGACGGTAGAGCACGAGATAAACACGCGCGCCGATACCTCGCGTGAACACGAGATCGTATCGTCTTCCCGATAAGCACAAGACGGAAGTAAATAAACAAGTGCAAGAAATGCTGAAAAACGGCATAATCCGAACAAGCGCGAGTCAATGGAACGCACCTTTATTAGTGGTACCGAAAAAGGCCGACGCATCCGGAAAACCTAAGCTCCGAGTAGTAGTAGACTTTCGGAAGCTAAACTATTTAACTATAGGCGATTCATTTCCACTGCCCAATATCACCGAGATACTGGACCAGTTAGGAAACGCTAAATATTTTACCACACTAGACTTAGCGTCAGGATATCATCAGATACCGATGGCTGAGCAAGATAAACAAAAGACAGCTTTTTCAACGCCCTACGGACACTATGAATTTAATAGAATGCCGTTTGGATTGAAAAATGCGCCAGCAACATTCCAGAGACTAATGAATTCAATTCTAACCGGAATGCAAGGACTTAAATGTCTAGTTTATTTAGACGACATCGTCATATATGGAACGAGCCTAGAGGACCACAATAAAAGACTCAAGGAAGTACTACAGAGACTCCGAGAAAATAATCTAAAATTGCAACCAGATAAATGCGAATTTTTGCGCAAGGAAATAATTTATCTAGGTCACATAATTTCGGAGAATGGGATATCTCCGGATCCGTCAAAGTTAACGGCAATAAAGGAATTTCCGACGCCGAAGAAAGTAAAAGATATACAATCTTTCATAGGACTAGCCGGATACTACAGAAAATTCATAGAAGATTTTTCAAAAATAGCCAAGCCACTGACGAAATTAACGAAGAAAACGGAAAAATTCGAGTGGACTATGGAATAGCAAAATGCTTTCGAAATATTAAAAGAAAGATTAATGATTGCGCCAGTGCTAACGTATCCAGATTTCAATCAAGAATTCATAGTGACCTCTGATGCTTTCGACTATGCAATCGGAGCAGTATTGTCACAAGGAAAAGTAGGTAACGACCGGCCAATTGCTTACGCCAGCAGAGTTTTATCGCGGGCGGAGCAGAATTACAATACAACCGAGAAGGAATTATTAGCGATTGTATGGGCTGTAAAACATTTTAGGCCATACATATACGGTACGAAATTTAAAATCGTAACCGACCATAAACCATTAATCTGGTTATTTAATGTGAACGATCCCGGATCGAGATTGATCCGATGGAGATTAAAACTCGAAGAATATGATTATGAAATCATCCATAAAATCGGACGAGCGAACGCGAACGCGATGCACTGAGCCGCAATGTAACAAGAGAAGCGCATGAAACAGAAGAGGAAGAACGAGAGATCCTCGCAATAGAAGAAGAAACAAACTCCGACGAAGAAAAAATATACACGGAGGAAGACAAGAAACAGATATTATATGAATATCATGATGCACCCACAGAAGGACATCAAGGAGTTGAACGAACGATAAAAAGAATCCGCCTAAATTATAATTGGCCAGGAATAACGAAAGATGTAGAAAAATACATTGCAAAATGCGAATTGTGCCAGAAAAATAAACTATCGCGAAAAAATAAAGTACCGTTAATAATTACGGATACGCCTGCTAAACCTTTCGAAAAATGCGCATTAGATATTGTAGGACCGCTAACAGTTACAACAAACGGAAATAAATATCTTTTAACATTCCAAGACAATTTAACGAAATTGAGCAAAGCGATACCGATTCCAAACCAAGAAGCAAACACGGTCAGTAAAGAATTCGTTACAAAAATTGTACTTGAACACGGAATACCGGAAAAAATTCTAACGGATCAAGGCACAAATTTCCTCAGCGAAATATTTAAAAATAATTCAAATTATTAAAAATAAATAAAATACAAACAATTGCCTATCATCCGGAAAGTAATGGCGCGTTAGAACGATCGCATCGAACATTAGCGGAATATTTAAGACACTACATAAACGAAGACCAGACAGACTGGGACGAATGGATACCGTTCGCAATGTTCACATACAACACGACGCCACACATAGCTACGGGGTATATACACCCTTCGAATTAGTCTACGGGCACCAAGCGGATCTACCTACTGACGAGACCGCCTAAACCGACATATAACTACGACGATTACGCGCAAGAATTAAAAGAAAGACTAAGGGCAACGAATCAGCTTGCAAAAAAGCATATCAAAGAAGAAAAATTTAAAGCCAAAAAACAGTACGACAAAAGTACTAGAGAAATAAAATTTAAAGTCGGCGATAAGGTTAGTACACGATTAGTACACGACGAGACGCTCCGACGCGGACGATCTAAGAAACTTGAATCCCTATGGACCGGACCGTACATAATAATCGAGAAAAATTCGGACGTGAATTATATAATTAAGAAAGGAAGAAAAGCGGTGCGCATGCATACAAACAAATTAAAGCAATTTATAGAAAATTAAAATAAAAAACTTACCTATTCGTTGTTGGAACGACCGATTAACCGCATCCGATCCAAAGCGCGACGCATCTGCTCAACCGTAGCCCGACCTCGCCCTTCGGAGTTACGGAAGGTAGGACGGAGATGATTGAGAAAAACGCGCCCTCGAAGGCGTACAGGCACATCCAGCCATAGCCTTCGCAATAACGGGATGAAGCTATCAGGAGGCTTATAGTGAGGCACCCAAAAGTCATCGTCGAAACCATCCATATCCACCATATTCATGTCAGTTTGAGGAATAATAACTAACGTTGCACCATCACCAGTATCGTCAATCTCGTCCTCCGAAGAAGGAAGATAACGAGAACGATCGACTAAGTTCGCGCAAACCATGTTAATAAGACACACAGTAAAACGCGACTGAATAAAAAACTAAACGACGCTAAAAGCTAGCAAGCAGAAAGGCTAAACTCATAAAATGAGAACCGATAAGACGGTTATATGAAACATTTTAATATGAAATTACAGGATACTCGTCAGCTGGAACAGCCGACAGGCCGAGAGTCGCACGGGGCAACGTGAACCTGATTCACCTTACAAAATCCAAGAATTCCTACACAACCCCGGCATACATTTCGAGAAAATCGGACAAATGCAACAAGCCATAAAAACGTGGAAATTAGTTATTAAATTAGATATAACGACGCTAAACGATAAAGCATGGCAAATAAATCAATACATCCAACAAACCAACGAGATGTGCGAACAAATGAAATCGGAATTCCACCATAAACGTACTTGCGATAATTTAAAAGAAATCGTAAAAAACGAGTCGAAACAATTAACAAAATTGATCACTCTAATAAATACGCTATACAGGGTGATTCAAAACAACCTTCTGTCCTTACAATGTCATATACTTGACTCAATTCTAAGACGATTTTTCCTTTGCCAAAATTTTTTCCGAGGCTTAGTTTTCAAATTATAAGCTAAAATAGTTAACGAATTACGGGCCGCGTACGCGAGGCAGGCAGGGGCGGCGCAACTCACCGTCCGATGCTGGTGATTACGTGAAGCGCTCGCTGCGATCAACTGTTTGCTACATGCGATGGGGTGTATGTGTGAGAGAGAACGTATACGCGTATACACACACATACACATTCTCTCTCTCTCTCTCCCTTTCTCTCTCTCTCTCTCTCTCTCTCTCTCTCTCTCTCTTTTACACCCATCGCGTGTAGCAAACAGCTGATCGTACACACGTTCTCTCTCTCTCTCTCTCTCTCTCTCTCTCTGTCTTTCTCTGTTATACCCATCGCATGTAGCAAACAGTTGATCGCAGCGAGCGCTTCACGTAATCACCAGCATCGGACGGTGAGTTGCGCCGCCCCTGCCTGCCTCGCGTACGCGGCCCGTAATTCGTTAACTATTTTGGCTTATAATTTGAAAACTAAGCCTCGGAAAAAATTTTGGCAAAGGAAAAATCGTCTTAAAATTGAGTCAAGTATATGACATTGTAAGGACAGAAGGTTGTTTTGAATCACCCTGTATAAGACACGGACGAACGGACGTAGAGGCCTCGTCGACGGAATAGGTGCAATAGCGAAAACATTGTTCGGTACAATGGACGCGAACGATAGAGAATTAATAAACGAACAGTTAAATCTCTTACAAAATAATCAACAAACCCATCAACATGTCGCGAAAAATCAAATAAAAATCTTAAATAGTACAGTAGTACACCTAGATAAACTAGAAAATATATTAGACCATAACGGTAAATTATTAAATCATTATGTTCGAGAATATAGTACTCGCGAAGAAATAACCGAACATTTTACGGTAATTATCTCGATGATAACAGATTTAATTCGGGATGCGAAAGATGTAATAGAATATCTTACGTATGTACGCAAGGGCAATATGCATCCCGTACTAACACCTATTAGCGACATTATAACACATTTAAAAGAAGCAGCTATCCAATTACCTCACGGTTTATATTTTCCTTTCGAAATCCGAAACGACGAATGGTTAGCAATAAAGGAATACATTAAAATAACTGCATACCGTGAAGGATCAATCATATTTACTGTATTGCGATTCCCGTTAATTTCTCAACCAGTGTATGATATAATAAAAGTAACCCCATTACCTACTTACGACAACAAAAATATATTTACTCAAGCGGAAGTAAGTAACGAAATAATAGTGAAGCGAGGGGGGGATTTAAGGCGGGAGGAGGCACGAACCAAGCATCCATCTCTTCCGTGGCAGCGGCACTGTCGTGTCTGTGTAGGGCGTTTACACACTTCCTCAGCCCGACAAATAATTGTTAGAAAACAACATTTGCGGGTCTGAAAAAATATGCGAGGTACAAGTGGCTGAATCGGGAATCGAACCCGAGTCTTTCGCTTTCCGGGCAACTGCTCTTACCACTGAGCTATTCAGACCTCACACCTTACGCCACTTTAACACAGTACATACGACTCCAGAGCGATGTTGGAATCTCGCTCCATGGATGCAGTGCCGATTGCCACGGAGAGACGACATCCCCAGAAATAATAGTAGTTAATAGAGAAGGATTAACGTATATCGTAATAACTGAGGACGACTTAAAAAATTGTATCCAAATAAACTCAAGATACATATCCGAGAAAACGCAACCAATACACCGTATTAATCCAAATGCGCCGTGCGAAATACATATGTACTTGCAACAACAAAGCCAAACAGAGGCCTGCAAAAGTAAACATATAATTGCGACAGAAACGATATGGATACCGTTGCGACAGTCACTTACTTGGTTATATTCAACTGTATGCGAACAATCAACAATAATTCAATGCGAAAATTATAATGAAATTAGAAAGATAATTAAAGGAACAGGGCAAATCACACTTCAAAATAAATGTAAATTAATAACAACAGAAATGACGATCCAACCAAAGGAAGTCATACAAGGCAACGAAATAAAAACGTATTTGCCGGAAATTAATATTACATTTATACGAGACAATACAGACGTACTAGATACGAAACAACAAAACATCGTACAGCATTCAGAATTAACAGAATTAAAAAATAAACTAAAGGATATAAACAACGATTTGCAAAATACTAACGACAAATTCTTTACGAAAAAACAATTCGTATATCCTATGGCGACAAGCGGAATAACCACAATAATTATAATAATATTTATAATTTATATAATTATAAAAAATAAAAAGAAACATACGAAACGACCGTCAGTCAGGATATACGAAGAAGACGAACCACGTATGTCCTACGGATTCCCAAAACCCATACTAAAACGTAGTTTAAGTACACGATTTTAGATAAGTATAGGAATAATAAGAAACGATTATACCTCATATTGTATACAGGAAAATGTTGTACATTAGAATAAGAAAAAATAATTTTGTTTGTTTTGCGAAAAACAACGTCACTTTTACACCTCCGTTTTTCTTTTTTTTACGGGGGGGGGGGGATGTTATAGCCCGAAAAGGCTATATACGAATTACTAGATACATATTATTTTAGAGATATATTATTTTATACGATAAGACGTTGCTCAACGTGTAACGCGAATACAGATCACGTTACGAACGTTGACCGAGCGAAGCGCTGACAACGCGAGCTACGCGCGAAGCCCGAGCGACCGCGCAATCACTTCATTGCGAAAACGCGGAAATCAAGGCAAGCGGAATAAGGGCGTTGCGAAAATGCAACGTAGAGGTCCTACCTAAAAGCGAAAAAGAAATTGCGAAAATGCAAGCAAAGAAGTCCTACTTAGAACTCCTTAGCTTGCATCCGGATCTTGCCGCAAAAATCGAGCGACACGACACATGGTCTTGTCGCTAAACGATCCCCTCCTGGGAAACCAAGGGGAGATAATAAAAAGTCCCATCGCTAACGAGCGGCGGGCAGTCTTTATCATTAATTAACATTACGCGGGCAATCAATAACGCTTGTTACGGGAAACTATTAAATTAACGCCACGCAGTCGGCAGAAAGAAATACATAAGATCGAGAAGTGAGTCTCGCGACCGAAACTCGATTCCAGACACGCGCACGCCAAGATATCCGATATCGCGATACGCGACGCGAGTGACGTGCGGGAACTTTGTAATTAAGCCAAGTTACGAATAAAATAGTTATATATATATATATATTCCGAATACAAAGGTGTCATTTTTATTTATAATAAATTTAGTGAGTTACTCGGGCGGAGCCCAAATTCCCAAATTCCTTCCGGCAAACGATCCTAACTACCGTGCCTCTTCGGAGGCATAACAGCTTGGTAATTCATGCCGACTGTCATATAAACAACAATAGTGAGTAGCATACTAAGTAAGAATATCAAAAGAAATCAAGACAAATCAGTGTTTGGGAATGTAATGAATGTTTGTATATAACACGTATCTACATCACCAGTCTCAGTATGTCATATTGTTGTGTATCAGTCAGTTGGATAATTTCAAGATTTCCTTAATTTTCAACTTGCATTTGCACGAATCTATCAATTTGACATATAATTTGGATTCTTTGTGGAATTTTTTGTGTGAGAAGAAAGTTGTTCGTGGCGAAATAATGTGTCCAAGATGAAAATGTATTAGAACTATTTTAGTTAATAACTTTTTAATAAAAAACGTGCGACGGCTAAAACCTTCTGAAAGTCACTCGGGAGGGTGACCTTGACAACATATGTCAAGGTCAAGGTCATCGGGGCTGCATCCCCTAAACGTCACTTTTACCACAAGTTAAATACGGGAATACTACATCTGGGACTAAGGATACGATTCACGGAGTTCCACAGGGATCCGTGTTAGGATCATTGTTATTTATTTTATATATAAATGATATTATAAAGGCGTTAATGTATTGTTCATGTAGATTATTTGCGGATGACACAATAATTTATGTAAATGGAAGGATTCTAGCGAAATCGAACGAAAACTAAAGTATGATTTAGACAATATTGTAAAATGGCTAGATAGTAACTCAATGCGATTAAATACAACTAAGACTAAATTTATGTTAATACATGATCCAACAAAGATGTTTATGATAGGTTGTTGTAAAATATAGAAATAGATGGACTTCACCTCGAGGAAATGTACGAATTAAAATACCTAGGAATTATAATTGATAACACTGTTTAACAAAAAATGACTTTTTTTCGTACACCGAAACCGGACTACCCGTTTCTTATAGGTTTTTGGACGCTGAACACGAATCCGGTTGTGAAATTGCTCCATCACGTCAGAATCTTGAGAAATTTGCAATTAAAGTTGCAAAAAAGGGCTGTTTTCACGAACTTAGATTCAAAAGACGTATTAAGGATGAAGTAAGAAAACTAATATAAGAGCGAAGTAGACTAAATAAGATGGTGTAATGAGGATATCGTATGTTATAGTGTAAATAAGTAGCCTGTGGCTAAATAAATGCACCCCCCCTCTCTCTTTCTCTCTCTCTCTCTTCTTCCCTCTCCCCTCTCTCCCACCCCTCCCTCCCCTCCCCACCCCTCCCACTCTTCCCACCCCTCCATACCCCGTCCCCCTCTCCCTCTCCCTCTCCCTCTCCCTCTCCTTCTCTCTCTCTCTCCCTCACCCTCGCCCTCGCCCTCGCCCTCGTCCTCGCCCTCGCCCTCGCCCCCGCCCTCGCCTTCGCCCTCGCCCTCCACCCTCCCCTCCCGCCCCATCCATCCTCCCTCCCTCCCTCTCGCCTCTTCCCCTTCCACCCCGCTCTCCCTATCTCTCCCCCCTCCCCTCTCCCTCTCCCTCTCTCTCCCTCACCTCTCTTTCTCTCTCTCGAATTTAAATATATTAGATTATTATTTGTAAAAATAGTTAAAAAGTATGATGTACTTAAATTATATAAGTTAATACCTTAGATAAATTGAAACAACGAATCCAAATCTCTTGTCAAAGGATAAGGAAAAAAAATCTGCCATTCTTGAACATGACATGCAAACATCAATAAGAAGACGTGTGTCGCGATGAACAGAAAAATGCTTTAAACATCTACAATGTAACCAATTATTACTATTCTTTATTTTTATTTATACCGACAAAAGATTTGTACATATGTATATTTATAGTAGCGTATTTATTTGTATACCGTCGTACGTTTACATATTTACAGTATTTTTAGTTATATTAATTTCCGTAAAGTTGGCCGTTTTTAATAGTGTATTAATGTTAATAACAATAGTCTTGTCGAGATGGTAATACCACCGACGAGATATACTATTAAAAATCAGGGTTGGTCTAAAGTTACTTTATAAATGTAACTGTTTTACCGGCCATAATAATTATATTTTGCAGACCGAAATTTTTTTATTGGTTACATGAAATGAGAAATCCTTTTCCACGATTTAAGTACACATCGAAACAAAGATGAGACTTCACGAGTTTATGTTAAAAACGAAGAAAAGCTAAAAAATACAGCTTTTTTACTGGCTTCTTGTGTCAGGTCGTAACAATATTTGCTTAATATAAAAGTTTTGCAGTTTGTATGTACAAAATAAGATAGGTCTCCACTCGAAAATGCATGAAAGAATATAAGCGAACATTTAAAAATATATTTAGAAGCCTAGTAAAAAACATTTCGGTGTGCAAAATTTTGCTGAAAATTTTACTAAAAATTTTTAAACATTATCTTATAAAGTAGAAAGACACAAGATACCAGAATAAGCTTCCAGTAGTTTTCATGTAATGCTGCATTCTAACACTCTTATTAATATATTCTTTTGTATGAAAATTCTACCGAGTAAATTCGAAAAAAGTAACTGTTAAATTCGTTACTCTCGTTACCGAAAAATGTAACGAAGTTACTTTTTCCGTTACAAACAAAATTTGTAACGCCATTATTGTTACAGTTACCGAAAAAAGTAACTATAACGGTAACGACGTTACAAGTTACTTCCTAACCCTGTTAAAGACCATCAGCTCTGGATAAATTTTAGTGACCATTAAGTGACCGGGCTTATGTTGGCGCTGAAAGATCAAATTTTTTAATAAACAATAGCTCAAACGATTGCTCCTTAATTGCTCCATCAGAATCAACAATTGCTCCCCTTTTAAAATTAATATTTTTAAAAATATTTACAAAAAACAAAATCTATAATTTTCATTGAAAAACATATTTCTAATAGTTTTCTGCAACTATATCCCACATAAAACGATTACTTCTTAATTGCTCCTCATTGCTCCATCATTACTTTAATGATTTATTGTATTTTTTTATTAAAAATTAATAAATTAATCATTTTATAAATGACGATGTCATCACCTATCGGCCGCCTGTTGGAATTATTGCTCAGCAGCCAACGGCGGGAATATTCAAATGTAATATAATAGCTCTATTGTTTATGACTTTATATTAAAGAGTTTAATCAACATTTTCTATTGATTTTTTTGGCAAAATAATTGTTCTTTGTTTGCTCTATTAATATATTCAATTGCTCCATTTATAAAATTAATGTTTTTATATATTTACAAAAAATAAATTTTTTGGATATGCTATGTCTATGCAATTTTCGATACAAAAGTGCAATAAATCATCAAAGTAATGATGGAGCAATGAGGAGCAATTAAGGAGCAATCGTTTTATATGGGACATACTAAAAAAACTATTAGAAATATGTTTTCCAAAGAAAAAAATTTGTTTTTTTAAATATATCATAAAAACATTAATTTTACAAATGGAGCAATCTTAAAAGGCGAGCAATTGTTGATTCTAATGGAGCAATTAAGGAGCAATTGTTTGAGCTATTGTTTATTAAAAAATTTGATTTTCCGGCATCAACATAAGTCCGGTCATTAAGTGAGCCCGATGGGCCCGGAGGTAATTAAAGAATGTTGACCTTACCGGCCGTTCGACTGCATTGAAGATAATAATTAAATTATTTAATTTATACACAGTTATTTTAGTTCATTCAGTTATTGTTTTATTATCGAAAATACCGACGAGATATCATTCAAGACCGATGGTCTTATGGGATTTAACATATTACTGGAAAAAAAACTTGCCACGCGCTACTGTAAGGGCCAATTTCACCAAATCCGGTTAGATAAACCGACGGTTAAAATTAGCAGGGTTCCAACTGAAATGATATGAATGCTTGGTTTTCCTTCACCTCTATTTTCTGTTGGCCACCCTGCTAATTTTAACCGTCGGTTCATCTAACCGGACTTGGTGAAATTGGCCCTAAGTTAGATTAAATAAATCTTTGCATTGTCGATAATAAAACAGTAATTTTACAATAAAATGTTTATTTTGTTGTTTTTGAGACAGTTACATAAAAGATTTATACATTTTTGATAATAAAACAATAACTGGATAAACTAAAATAAGCGCAGCGAGTTTTTTTTCCAGTCACACTAAATCCCATAAGACCACCGGTCTTTAATATCTCGTCGGTGAGGCCGTGTTCCAAAATTCACTGCCAGTACCATAGACATAGTATATCTAGACCGAGCGTTTGCCTTTATTTAAGGAGCGGGGGTAAAGATGCACGTAGAAAAGAACATACTCTGTTTCGTATTCTATGTAAGGTTATATAAAGGAAGATTAAGTCATATATTGATACTATGTATATTCCTGAATAAATCATGATGCATTGCGAAAGGCCGCGAGAGCCAATAATAGTCTACCTTATTTATAGCGTTTTCGAATGAACGGGTTAATCCGGATCAATTAATCACTATATTTTACTATGAATTCAAGTCTTTTATTGGCAGAGACGATGCAATGACGTCATTAATCGCTCTCAGAGCGATTAAACCTGCTATATTCGAAAACGCTATTAGTATCTTTTTTTCAATAGCGACTGCGCATGCATTGATTCTTTGCATTGCATTATGGGTGGCCCAGGCTTATAACTTAACCTAACCTTCCTTTATATAACCTTAAGACCGTATTACACTACGGGTTGTGGGCTAGGGGCCAATTTCACCAAGTCCGGTTAGATGAACTGACGGTTAAAATTAGCAGGGTGGCCAACAGAAAATAGAGGTGAAGGAAAACCAAGTATTCATATCATTTCAGTTGGAACCCTGCTAATTTTAACCGTCGGTTCATGTAACCGGATTTGGTGAAATTGGCCCTAGGTTGCGATTGGGGTTACGGTTGACATTTTCGGATTGACCGATCAACCGGCAAGCTGCTTTTCTCTGATTGGTCAATCCGTAATCGTCAACCGTAACCCCAACCGCAATCGAGTCCGTAACCCGTAGTGTAATACGGCCTTTAATTCTGTGCCTCTTGCGTTCTCTCTTGCTCGCACGTAGCATAGCGTTCTCTTTTGCTATGCTACGTGCGAGCGAGAGAGAACGCAAGGGGCACAGAACAGAGTATGTCCTTTTCTATATGTACCTTGGTCCCATCGACATATAAAGGCCCGTCTACATAGGACGCAACACGCCAGACGCAAGCAAATCGACCAATCATAGTCGAATATTCTCGGAATAATCGACTGTGATTGGTCGATTTGCTTGCGTCTGGCGTGTTGCGTCTTATGTAGAAGGGCCTTAAGACCATTGCACGTTCAAAAGTTTTAGTCGTAATCGTAAGGCCGTAAGCAAATCAACCAATCACAATCAAGCATTCTAAAATGTAATAAGAATGTTTGAACCGTGATTGGTTGATTTGCTTACGGCCTTACGGTTACGACTAAAATTTTTGAACGTGCAATGGCCTATAGAATGGATTGCTGATGACAGTGGAAGGGGAGCCGCACGAGTAGAATGAGAGGCAGATAATATGAGGTTACGTTCCGTCTCTTTCTAATGAAGCCTGATTAGTTGGCAAGAAATCAGCAGTACTGCTGATCCAATCAGGCTTTATTTGAAAAAGACGGAACGTTACTTCATGTTCAGAATCCTAAATAATCAGAGAGCTCTGTTACACGGCACCCTTAATCGGGTTTAATAACATCCGTAGTTGTGAAACTGACCAATCACAGCTATTCCTCTGAAGAATGGAATGACTGTGATTGGCCAGCCTTCGAACTACGGATGTTATTAAACTCGATTAGGGGTGACGTGTAAACGTAGTCAGAGAGGCGACATCGTTATCCTCTCCATGCTTCCCATGATCGCCATGTTGGGCCCGCAGCACTGATCTTTATACATAACTGGATAAGGCATACACTAGGATCCGCAGCTCAGAGACTGTGACCAATAGAACACCGGAAGCCATTAAAGTTGTGGGCTATGTCTACACTTCTTGGCGGAAAATTTAAATTACTAAAAACTTTTTAAATATTATTTTTAATGTTATTAATTTTTGAATCTTATTTTTATGATATTCTAAGATTATAAATTGAAGTATGCAACAAAATAAAATTAATATAATATTAATAATATCAAATATATATTAATTAAGTAAAAAAAATATTTAAACTTCTTAAATATTTTAACCAAATAAAATATACTTTGCAAATTAAATAGAAATTAATACGTAAAATTAACAAACACACACACACACACACACACAATATAGAATGTGTATTTGAACATAATTTAATTATTTAAATATGTATAAAAAAGACTATTTACAACATTGTGAAAAAAGGATACTTAAGGAAAAAGAATATTAGTCAATTAAGTCAATTTAGAAATCGAATTTCTGTTTCTTTTTCTTTGTTTTTCTATATGATGCGTGCAAAAATATTGGAAAGATATTACATTTTAAACATGAAACTAATTTAATACATATGGAACCATTATCAACAATCATTTCATTTGAATCGACGGTATTTTCATTTAAATTGTGCAACTGACTATTTTCATTAATTAGCGTATTTTCATTGTTTGTCTGACTTGTAGAGGTTTCAGCTTCAGACATAGAGAAAGGATTTAAAATAAAAACAATATCAGGAAATATGTAAATAGCAGGGTTTAATTGAAAAAATATATAACTATATAATGTAAATATTTATTAACGGATATGAACAATATTAAATTAGAATCTGTACATACAATATGTTTTTGTTACAAATTTGAAAATGATAATATCAATACATAATTTAAATAATTTATATACATTTAAAAATAAAATAAAGAAAAAACATTAAAAGCAACAATATTTAACATAAATAATTTTTATCATACTTAACATTGTAATTTTATAATTATTTTTTAACAAAAAATAAATGTTTAAATTTTTAATTTTTTTATTATCATGAGAATTGCTGTGTCTAAAAAAGTACTTCTAAAGAATATAGTAATCCAATATCTGTAGGACACTTACCTATAAAGATGGTTGGTATTGCATTTCTTTTGAGTTGTAAAGTTTTTCTTTGGCCATGACGTAAGAAGCAATCTTGTTTAAAATGATCAGAACATAATACATCATCAGACGTAGGATATAAATTTTCCATGTGCATATTTGATATCCTCATATTCAAAATGTTTGGATTATTCATAGGAAACCTAAAAGTAAGAGATTTAAATCAATATAGTTGAATTTTTGGAAATTTAATATTTTAAGTATATATGTTTTTAATATTTTAAATATATAATAAAGACAATAATTATTACAATGTTATATATTCCTCTTTTTTTATTAAAATTTATTGCACTAAAATATAAAATCATGTTAACGTAATATAAAAATGTAATATAGAAATTATCTGTATATTATTTAATAGGTGTGCACATATGTGTGTGTGTATGTATGTAGTATCTATCCATGGAATAGTGTCCAGTATATTATAAGCATTTTTAAAACTAAGAATAGAACAAATGAGTTATACTACTTACTTGTGAAATGATCGAGCCTGATTTGTAGCTTTCTCAGTTTTACAAAATATGCATTGTACTTTAGTTTTTGAAAATAATGTTGGAACACTTCCTGGTTTTAAATATATGTTTTTATCTTTAATAGCAAAATTCTTCTCTTCAAAATGATCAGAACATAATCTTGAATGTTTTGATATTTTGATACTTTTCAAATTCATATTCGATACCCATTTTTGAAATATATTTGAGTGTTCTACTGCATCTGGGAATCTATAAACACAATTTATTATTAAAATTTTATTATATTACAATTACATATATATAATATATATTTAAAAAAAAAAGATTTTCTTAAGACAAAATTTATTATTTAAATAAAATAAACGAAATAATATTTATTAAACCATTCATACTTAATTTTACTTTCTAATTCTATTTTGATCTAATTTTGTTTTTCTTTGTCTTTTAATAATTATACTATTATTAACATTTAAGGATTTTTTACTACAAATAAAATAATCTGTCAAAATAATCTTAAGCATAACCTATGAAATTCAAATTTATAATTTACTATTTTACTTACTTGTGAAAACTTTGTTTCTTTTCAATATTATTTTCTTTTTGGTTTTTCCCACAATAAATACACTTTTGTACCATATCAAATATTTGTTTTAATTTTGAATGAATCACACGGATACGATCTCACTGTTTTCTACGTTTTTATCATAAACATATAGAATGGACTGAGCGTTGCGATAGACAAACACGTGCTCGCTGTAGAGAGAGAGGTACTATATGGGAGGCCTATTTTGTCTCTTTTCCTAGCATCTCATTGGTGATTTTGTCCCCCTCCATATAGAAAATCACCAATGAGATGCTAGGAAAAGAGACAAACATAGGCCTCCCATATAGTACCTCTTTTTCTACAGCAAGCGCACGTTTGTCTATGATCTAGTTTCCACCGTAAGTATCAATTCGCATCTAGCGCGGCGTAGGACTAAATTTAAGTCGATGGAAACGTTAAATTCGATGCGCACCAAAACAGAATCGGACCGATGACTTCGGTGGAAACCGCGGTCCTACGCCGCGCTAGATGTGAATTAATACTTCGGTGGAAACTAGACCTATCTCACAATGCTCAATCCAGTCTATATATCTATGGTTTTTACGTACGACCATTAGGCGCCATATTGTAGACAAAGCGCACAACCTTCAATTGGTCACAGTCTTTTCGTCCTATGGCCTTATCCAGTTATGTATAGAGATCAGTAGCCCGCAGCTATACATTTGTAAATCTAAAATGTCTTTAAAATGTCTCATTGTCAGAGATATTTAAAATGTTTTTTTTTTAGAAAATAACATTACAAATATACTTTTTTCTCATTTACGGTACGCCGGTTGCGGTTAGTTTGCACATAGGATTCACTATTCACTACGGGACCAACATGGCGGTCAGCGCAAGCGAGACGCTATTGTCGCCTCTGATTATTTAGGACTCTACTTAGGACTCTACGTTATCTGCCTCTTACGCTACTCGTGCAGTTATTCCTTCCACTGCAATCAGCAGTCTATCCTATATGTTGATGCTTGGACCCTACTCCTCAATACTCGGTCTACATATACTATGTCTAGGCCAGTACTGTAAATCTATAGTTCACGTAACGTATATTAAGCCCATATCAGACAACGCATTGAAGATCGAAAATTAAAGATTGAAATTTGACTAATCAGAACAAAAGAGACTACAATTTTCTTTATTCTGATTGGTCAAATTTCAATCTTGAATCTTGAATCTCAATCTTCAATGCGTTGTCTGATACGGACTTTTTATAGATTTCCAATACTGGCAGTGAATTTTGGAACATGGCTATAGTATATCTTGGTTGGCGCAGAGAATTTAAATCCTCTAATTTCTCTTATTGTGTCGTTAGAGGGCGTCACTATCGCCATGTGGCAAATTTGTTCACGCAGTTTTCTCTCGTGAATCGCATTAGGCGCGTTCAGGCGAAACAACTGTTGAGCATCGAACTTCCGTTTGTTCTTTCGGCGAGAGAACATCGTGGCTTAGTGCTAATCGACAGTTTGCTAATTTAGAGATCTACGGGTTTTCGTTCTGACCCGAGAGTGTGATATCCTGTTAATAGCTTTCCGTCTCTTGAACGAGACGTGCATAGTGCGGTGCGTTCGAGCCTTCCGGCCTGAAATATCTAACATTGCCGCGTAAGTGTGGCCACGGCCATTGTCCTCGGACGAAAACTGCGTACTAACTCGCACATACGCACATCATACGAGATCTACCACACATAATACACATAAACATGGAGGTGGATGAGGACGGTCCTCCTGAAAACGTTCTGCGAAACGCTTCCCAGTCCATAGGGACGAGTCATGAAGAAGAGGTTGCTGAACAACTTCGCGATATAATATATCACAATCGCAAGAGGAGTCAGTCTTCTGCATTAAGAAGCCCTCTCCATCCCAAAAGATCCTCTTTGGATTCTGCTCGTATTGCAGATCCTCGTTTGCAAAATAAGTACGGTCTAAATGTTAAATCTCCGTTTATAATCCATATGGAAAAAATTCTCCTCAGGCCTTCTCCCCCCTCTCAGGCTCGGGATTCCGATGCCACCGAGACAAACAACAACACAAAAACAGGTATAGATAACCTTGACAATAACACTTCCAACGCTAATCTAGCATCCAATAACGGTACGTACGGCATAATCGCTTTCGGTAAACGTATAAACAGACATATTGCCAATTTTTTGTCCGCATTCGACTTAAAAACAATAGGGAAGAATAAATTCTCGGTAGCGTTCCCCGATGGCAATGCGGCGAATAAATTTTGCGATACTTTCAACGAAAAATCTGATATTATATTTCCTCTCGAGACATGGATAGCATACGTGCCTAATTATAAAGTCATCAGACAATTCATAATTAGAGGGGTCGATGATGATGACTCTCCAGAAGATCTAATTAAAAATGTCCGTCCACCACCGGAGTGGAACATTTTATGGCAGCCTCCATTTGAGGCTGTTAGACTCAAAAAACCTATTCGCACTCGAGACAGCAATAATATTTCTTCAACTAAATATATAGAGTCTGATACATATGTTGTACGTTTCAGAACACTATCAGTCCCGCCTAGCGTCATATACATGGGAAAGAGGTGCTACTTGACACCATTCATTGAGAAGGTTAGAAGATGCCAAAGGTGCCAGCGATTTGGGCATGTTGCTAGGTTCTGTCGAACTCCGAACAGAAATGCAGTGTGCCAGCGTTGCGGTAAGCTTGTATCATCTCATGATGGCAGCAATAATGTTAATGAGCCGTGTACGGCCGAAAGCCCGTCATGCATCAATTGCAAAAGGCATAAATTGCCAGATAATAACACTGTGCATGAGGCATCATCCAACTCCTGCCCCATTTTCCAAAAACAGAGGCGAATAAAAAGCTCATGGCATTCCATGGCATTTCGCAGTCCGAAGCCATGTCAATGCTGGAGAGAGCTGATCCTCAATCACAACAAGCCGGAGATAATTATACTCGCTCGCATCCTCTCCCCACTTTAGGGGAATTTCTCCCATATGCCCTTCCAAAGTCCTATGCGGAAGCGGTGTCTAGAAATAATTATTCTAGTCATTTCAATTTTTCTATACCCTCCTCGGAGGTTAGCGTGAAACGTTTCCCTAGTATTGTCAAACCTCAATTCTCTACAGATGACTTACCCGCTAAGTCATCTATTAATCGTAAAAGTCAAGATGTTGGATCACAACACAAAAGACATGGACCAGAGTTCTCATTAATTAAATCTCCTTCCACGTCTCTCCCTCCTACTTCTTGTAACTTAATACAGGACATTAACATTAACAACTGTCCAAGCAACAAAACAGTTAACCGTAAAAGCTCCTCTATTTCAACCTCCATTTCCCCGGTCAATGATCGTAATGCACTTGCTTCCAATTCTGATATTTTAAATGATTGGATTCGAGATTGCCAAAAGAAGTTCTCTGCAGCTGAGAACATACAAACAGATATCTTGTCACAAATGGGGGCTCTTCTTCTGAGGAGTACCCTCTACTCTTGATAATTGGCATAATATCACTTTTCCTAAACAATTTATAACATGAATATCAATATCCTTCAATGGAATTGTCGCTCTATGCAAAGGAGAATACCAGAACTTGTTTTTCTCCTGGACAAACATAATGTCAACATTGCCACACTTTGCGAAACCAGATTGGATGAACATTTTCGTCCCTGTGTTAATAATTTTGACTTGTATTCACGTGATCGAAATCGTCTCGGCGGAGGCGTGGCCATACTCGTTGATAAGAGATTTAGATTCTCTCAAATTGCTGACAATGATATGGGTCTCATTTGTAATCGCAATAATATAGAGTACATATTGGGTAAAATATGGCTTAGACCAGATAAATTCATTTATATTTGTTCACTTTATAGTCCACCACGTGGTGGTAATTGCCTGCATACCGAAGCAAGTGCCTGGCAATCTGTTTTCCGCTGTTTATCGAACTATGACCCTATCGTCGTATGTGGAGATTTTAACGGGAAGAGTGCCCTATGGTCGCCGGAGCTGCAGGGTCCGGACGCGGAGGGGCGCAAGCTTGAAAGTGCTATCTTATCGGCTGAATTTTCTTGTCTCAATGACGGAAGCCATACGTGGGCTTCTGCTGATCTTTCAGCCGCCTCCGCTCTGGACATAACTTTGGCTTCTCCTTCTATCGTTCCAAGGTGCTCCTGGTGTGTTCTCGAAAACAACTATGGTAGCGACCACTTTCCTATTATGATTTCTGTTGTTAGTAACTATACAAAGCCTTCTTACGGTCGGCCTTCCTTCACCATTTCCAAGATCGATTGGCCTGCCTTTCAATTAGAATGCTCTAAATATGTTGATATGTTTGGCAAAGATTTGGATAATGCCTATGATAGCCTAATCAACGCTATACATCTGGCACTTTTAACTGCTGGCGCAAACAAGCTTCCTTCCAACAACATTAGGGGAAAGCCTCCTACTGCATGGTGGGATGAAGAGTGCAAAGAGATAATTTTAAAAAAGAATCAGATCTTTAGAAAATTTAAGTCATTGCCATCATTGAATAATTTATCAGAACTTCTTGAATTCAGGAAATACTCATCGAAATTCTTTAATAAGAAAAAGAAACTCGCTTTTCAAGAGTTTTGCTCTTCCTTAGATATTAATACGCCTATCACAACCGTATGGAAATATATTAGGTCCTTCGCAAATAGGAACACTAACAATTTGCCTCATTCTCACATCTCGGAGAGCGTTTTCTTAGACGCCTTTAATAAGCTGGCCCCCTCAATCCCTGGCCCCACGCTTGACATCCGGGATTTCGTGTCAGGTCTCCCTAACGTAGGCTACAATGGTAACAAAGAGTTCCTCCTCACCCCATTCTCTAAACAAGAATATTATGAAGCCATTACTACGTTGAAAACAAAAACTTCATCCGGTCCGGATCTTATTTCTAACAAAATAATTAAAAAATTCCCGGACGCACTCCACCTTCTCATCCTAAAAATTTTCAATTTAATGTTTAATAAGGGTACATACCCACATCAATGGAACGAGTATTTCGTGGTTTTTATACCGAAACCTGGCCGTAAGGACTCTCTAAGACCTATATCACTGGCAAACAATTTACTAAAAATTTTCGAAAAGCTGATCCATAAAAGAATAGAATGGTGGGCAGAGAGGAGCTCGCTTTTCTGCAGTTCCCAATTTGGATTTAGGAGGGGGCTTTCCTGCACGGATAGTATCTCCATGTTGACTACTAGCATTCATATTTCTAATAAAGCCCGTAGATTTACCGGTGCTGCATTTCTGGACATTGAGGGAGCCTTTGATAGGGTTCGTCCGGAGATATTAACAATTCTTCTCTCGAGATACGGGCTTCCTCCAAAAATCTTGAAATTTATTAAAGCCTTGACTTCCCGCAGATATCTCATTGGCTACGCTGCGGGCATCAATTTACAAAGTCGCGACACCACCATTGGCCTACCTCAGGGCTCCATCCTTAGCCCTATATTATTCAACCTATATATTGCCTTATCACATAAGGTTCTGCCAGATACAGTGAATATATTGTACTATGCGGACGACATTGCTATATATTGCTCGGATAGTCTACTGGAGACTGTCAGAGATCACATGAATGACGCATTGGAAAGCTTATATCAATATTTTGTAAACCTGGGGCTTGTTATTTCCCCCTCCAAGTCAAGCTACGTTATCTTCTCAACACTTAAGCCACGCAATCTCCGTATACTCATGAAAAAACATAATTTCCAGCTTAAAGTAGGCAACGGCAACATACAGTTTTCGCCGGCGACGCGTTTCTTGGGCGTCGTGTTAGATTCTGAACTTAACTGGAAGGCACATATTAACCACGTAAGGAATCGAATCATTCCAAGATTAAATATCCTCAAAGCTATAACGGGTATCAGATGGGGCGCTCATCCCACCAACTTACTTAACGTTTATAAAGGTTTTATCAGACCTTTACTAGATTGGGGATGCCAGTCCTTTAATCCCCTAGAGGAAATCCTTTACTTGAAAATTAGCCGCCTGCAATATGCGGCATTAAGAACTGTCTCAGGTCTCATGACCACCACTCCCACTAACGTCATTCTGGATATTAACGGGGAGTTCCCGCTGGATGCACGTTGGCAGAGCCTCACTCTGAGATTCCTGGCGAAAGTCATGGCTAGGCGCTCTCACCCATTGAGACGGCTGATAAAGGATCTCTGCGACCTACCGATTGCCGAGAGGGATAACATTTGCCTCCTGGCTGATACCTTTTTCGCTCATGATGAGCTCTTTGGGCAGACGGATACTTTTCATCTGCCGGGTTACCTCGACTTCCCGTATGAATGTAGACATCTCGATCCTGCGATTAACACGGATTTAGGGCATCGGGTTGCGGCGGACATTGACCCCGCCTCCTCTTTTGAACTCCTCACATCCTCCTTAAAATATGATGCCTCATTTTACACCGACGGATCTCGGTCAGAGTCGGATAACAGAGCTGGATTTGCTGTGTTCTCTCCGGAGCTCGATTTAGAGTATAAAGAAAGAATAAACAATAATTGCACCATCTTTGAGGCGGAAGCACTCGCCATTCAAAACGCGATTGATATTGTTCTGGAGGGGAAAACTAAAAGAGCTGTAATTTTTTCGGATTCATTAAGTGTGCTGTCTAGCCTCGACAATCCGGTGTCTACCGGTATATCGCATCATGGAATTCTTAAGATTAGGAGCTTGCTCTTCGAATGCTTCAAGCAAGCTTCGGAAGTGCATCTTTTTTGGATCCCCAGTCATAGGGGTATCCCCGGCAATGAGAGGGCGGATATCCTGGCCAAGGAATCTTTGCGTCTTCCTGATACTTTCCTTCTTAGTAAATGTCATTACACCAACCTCTATTCCAAGTTTAAAGCCATATCCAAGGGCAGCATCACAAATAATTCTTTCCGAGAGTCTTCATAAAGGGAAAAGATATTTTAATCACGTGCGCGACGTTCTCGCTCCACCGTGGTATAACGACAAGAATATTAGGGAGGATCTTACTAGACCTATAGTCACCTTCATTTCAAGATTGAGATCTTACCATTCGACAACGAAGGGCCATCTTTTTGACAAGAATATTTCTGACTCATCGGAATGCTCGTGTGGGCACCTTTTCCAAGATATGAATCACATCTTTTTCCATTGTCCAAACTTACTTGATGACTCGAACCTGCTTATTACTCAGCTGCGCAGAATCGCTTTTGACATTACACTGGACATACCAACACTGGCTTTCTCAAATAATACTAAGATATTTCGCCTATTGCATGGCTTCGCTATGAGGAAAAACTTACCTATCTGATTTATCGAAAATTACAGCGTAACTAGTGATTGGCGTATAGATAATTCCTATGGAAGTCTGACAGCCAAAAGAGAAGAAGAAGAAGAAGAACTGTTGAGCATCGTCTTGTCAACACTCGACGTTAATTTGTTAATTCTAGAAGTAAGAACCAATCACGTTCGATTGCTACTCAACAGTTGTGTCTCCTGAACGCACCCATTCATAACCTACGGCCTTAGGGCCAATTTCACCAAGTCCGGTTAGATGAACCGACGGTTAAAATTAGCAGGGTTCCAACTGAAATGATATGAATGCTTGGTTTTCCTTCACCTCTATTTTCTGTTGGCCACCCTGCTAATTTTAACCGTCGGTTCATCTAACCGGACCATAGATATATAGACTGGATTGAGCATTGTGAAATAGACAAACGTGCGCTTGCTGTAGAAGAAGAGGTACTATATGGGAGGCCTATGTTTGTCTCTTTTCCTAGCATCTCATTGATGATTTTCTATATGGAGGGGGATAAAATCACCAATGAGATGCTAGGAAAAGAGACAAAATAGGCCTCCTATATAGTACCTCTCTCTCTACAGCGAGCACGCGTTTGTCTATCGCAACGCTCAGTCCATTCTATATGTCTATGAACTGGACTTGGTGAAATTGGCCCTTAGAACATATATAAATGGAAGAGAAATAGCAGGCTGAAAAGTGTCGGAAGGAAGTGAGAAAGAAAATCGTAGTTGCCTTTCTCTTGTAAGTAACTACACATACAAGCATCGTGTCTGTAGTATACATACTTTTGTGTACACACACATGTGACTAATGTAACCTTATTTTTCATTGGGCCAAACCGGTAAGCCGTGCATGCGCACTTTTAAGCAGTTACTCACAAGAGAGAGGCAACTATGATTTTCTTTCTTACTTCCTTCCGACATGTTTTTCTATCGGGAAACAAAGGCATTCCCCTTCCATTTATATATGTTCTAAGCCTACGGCCGTCAATGCTCAGCAGAGCAGACTAGAGTATATAATCAGAGAAGCGACAATGGCAAAGCAGACTAGAGTATATAATCAGAGAAGCGACAATGGCGTTCCGCTTGCTGATTGGCTGACCGCCATAGGCCCGTTCCACTTAATGACCGCAACGTTCACGGTATCATTTCATCTTTGTTGTTCACCGAAAGTTAAACAAAGACAGATGATGCTCGCGAGCGTTGCGGTCGTTAAGTGGAACGCGCCCTATGTTGGTCCCGTAGTGAATCCTACGTGCAAACTAACCGCAATCGGCGTACCGTAAGTAAGAAAAAAGTATATTTGTCAAGCGATGCGGTTGCGTCCCGACGACAAGTAATGTTATAAAAAAAAAAAACATTTTAAATATTTCTGAGACATTTTTAAGACATTTTAGATTACAAATGGGCAGCTGCGGGATCAACATGGCGATCATGGGAAGCATGGAGGGGGTAACGATGTCGCTTCTCTGCTTAGAACATATATAAATGGAAGGGGAATAGCAGGCTGAAAAGTGTCGGAAGGAAGTGAGAAAGAAAATGTAGTTGCCTCTCTCTTGTGAGTAACTACACATATAAGCATCGTGTCTGTAGTATACATACTTTTGTGTACATACACATGGCCGTGCATGCGCACTTTTGAGCAGAGTTACTCACAAGAGAGAGGCAACTATGATTTTCTTTCTTACTTCCTTCCGACATGTTTTTCTATCGGGAAACAAAGGCATTCCCCTTCCATTTATATATGTTCTAAGCTTCTCTGATTATATAGGACCATAGACATAGTATCTCTAGATCGAGTGTTGAGGAGTGAGGGCCAAGGTGCACGTAGAAAAGGACATACTCTGTTCCGTGCCCCTTGCGTTCTCTCTCACTCGCATGTAGCATAGCGAAAGAGTACGCTATGCTACGTGCGAGCGAGAGAGAACCATAGATATATAGACTGGATTGAGCATTGCGAGATAAACAAACGCGCGCCCGCTGTAGAAAGAGAGGTACTATATGGGAGGTCTGTGTTTGTCTCTTTTCCTAGCATCTCATTGGTAATTTTCTATATGGAGGGGAACGAAATCACCAATGAGATGCTAGGAAAAGAGACAAAATAGGCCTCCCATATAGTATCTCTTTTTTTACAGCGAGCGCGCGTTTGTCTATCGCAACGCTCAGTCCATTCTATATGTCTATGGAGAAGAGATGGAAGAGATGGGGCCGGTATTCATAGTCCGTTCTTATATTCAAGATCGTCTTAAGTACGGTCTTAAGTGCCGGTCTACAATAGATGATTTAAGCTCTAAGCCTTAAGAAATTGACTAATCACAGTCGAGTATTCTCCTCATTCTTGATTGTGATTGGTCAATTTCTTAAGTCTTAGGGCTTAAATCACCTATTGTAGACCGGCACTTAAGATGCTATGCGGCCATTTCATTGGTTGAGTGGGATCTTAAGACGATCCAAGACCACACTTAAGACAATCTTGGATATAAGAACGGACTATGAATACCAGCCTAAGGCTAATATTACATTTGTCATACGACAAACTTTTTAAGCGCATTGATTAGCTAATTTCTAGAGACTCAAGAAAGTTTCTATTTTGCAGCCAATCAATATGCTTAAAAAGTTTGTCGTACGACAAATGTAATATCGGCCTAAGGCCGGTATTCATAGTCAGTTCTTATTTCAAGACCGTCTTAAGTAATGTCTTAAGATGCTAATACGGCTCTGTGATTGGTTTAGGACATCTTAAGATTGTGCTTCAGTGCCGGTCTACAATAGGTGATTTAAGCCCTAAGCCTTAAGAAATTGACTAATCACAGCCGAGTATTCTCCTCATACTTGATTGTGATTGGTCAATTTCTTAAGGCTTAAGGCTTAAATCACCTATTGTAGACCGGCACTTAAGGTAACATTTCATGAGCAGTAAAAAGCAGCAGCAGTTTAGAAAGTAACTAGAATCGGTGACGTACTTCCGGCGCAAGTTTTTGCGTACTTGGTGCTTTCTGATTGGCTGAGGCAATCGCAATCGCAGCCGCGAGCCGCTAGTGTGATTCGGGCTTAAGACGGTCTTAAATATAAGAACTGACCATAGACATAGTATATCTAGACCGAGTGTTGAGGAGTGGGAGCCGAGGTGCACGTAGAAAAGGACATAGGGTGCGTTCCGTTTCACGCATGAACCGCATGAAACGCAGCATATCGCATGAGCGCATTGACTCGTTCGCTTTTTCCCATCACTCTTACTGCGCGCGTAGGGAAACGGAACAGACCCATGCGCGCTTGGGCTGTTTGTAAACAGACATGGCAGATGAAATGTATGATATTTCTGCAAGCATTCTACAAGCATCGTATATAATATTTAGAGAGAATTTTCTACTTTGAAATATTTTCAGACCTCACATATTCCTAAAAGACGTCTAAAAAACGATTTAAAGATGACTTATCGTTCTTTAAATATTTTCAAGATGTTTTTTGGCCTTTTTGTGCTGTCTGGGTATAAATGTCTTTTTAATACAATTTTTAATATTTATGGAAAGCAATGGAATTTTAAACGAAATCTCGAAATGCGTCGGTCTCGTAGATAGAAAGTGATACATGATCATTTATCGATGAACGCATTAACCGAATTCTTTGCAGGCTTTGTAGGGGCCGCGCCGTTGTGTCCGCCTACGTGTATATATATTTAGATTTGGAGTTTTATTCAGTATCGGACACGTCGAACATCCACAATTTATCATCAACATAAATTTGTAACTTCTTCAAAGTCATTTTTTATGAATTTCGGAATCCTATAATTTATACCACTTTGCAGATAGTCTCCTTCCCGCCTAAATAACTCTCGCGCATGGACAATGCATGGACTACACCACCTCGGGAGCTGAGGCAACTCATGCGCTCTCATGCGCTGCACAACATGGCGCGGCGTTGTGGTGGGAGACCGTTCCCATGCGCGCATGAACTGCGCATGGATTGAAACGGAACGATCTCGTGCGCTCCTATGCGCATCATGCGAGAAACGGAACGCACCCATAGGATGCGAACCCATGCAGCGGAATATCGTAACGCGGAACGAGAGCGGAACCAATCACGAGCGTTCCGCAGTGTTTGCAACGTGGATTTCAAGTCCTTACATCCCCATGGAGCATAATGAGCACACCGCGAATCAATGCGCAACCAATCACGAGTCATTATTTCAAAAGAGTTAAAACCGCATTAAAACTTATTTAACTTATTTAACATTTTTAATCAATATTTCCAATAAGAACGCATTCATTTCAATATTTATGTACACGATAATAAAGAACGACCGATAAAAACAATATTTAAAAGTCATTTTAGAGACGTTCTGCTCGTTCTGCTTGCGCTCATTCCGCTCCATGGGAATGTAGGGACTTGAAATCCACGTAACGAAAATGACGGAACTGTATGTATGTACACATATACTTTGTTAAATTGGCAGCGTAGAGCAACGTGGTCAGTACAGAAACAGAGATAAATTATTAATTATTACAAGTTATTTCTTATTTTTGAGAGATAAAGGAAAATTTTGAAGTAGTATACAATGTGTTACATTCTGGGTCACATTTTTTCCTCTATCAAAATCAACTAAAAAACATCAAAATCACCCGTAAAAGCAACAAATTAAAAAAAAGGTAACAAAAAGAAGAACTTTCAAAAGATTGAAAGAAACTAAGGGCGTCCTTCGGACTAAACGTCCTACGGACTAAACTTTTCAGGTACCTTTCAGGTGCTTGACCTGAACTAACAAAATAAGGGCTTGACCTGAATTAACAAAATATTGGAAAAAACCTTCCAAAATATTGACAAAAAACCTAAATTCCAAGAGTGTTAAACTCTAAATCAAGACCATTTATAATACAACGACTAAGTGTCTGAAAGACTAAGTCCAAGGGACGCTAAGTCCGAAGGACGCTTACGAAGTGATTAGATCCTTCTTATTTATCCATTGATTATGTGTATTATCAAAGCCTAGCCATTTAACATAAACTTTATTTCCTTTTCTTTTTATTATTTTTTCAACTAAATAGATGTTAGAGGGAATTTTAGTTTTTTGTAGTTCTTGTTCATAAAAAGTTCCTTTAATCTCTTCACCTTTCATATCTTTAATATGATAATATGGAGGTATGTTTTTAAAAACTTTATCTATTACAAATATTTCAGTTGACCAATTAGGTGTATATCCTTTTTCAAACATATGTTTTAATTTATTAATCCTTACATAATCACCAACTTTGAATCGCGTCCTATGGACTAAGCCTTTCGGGCGCATCTTCAGGTGTCTTTCAGGCGCATCCTTCATACTTAGTCTTTCAGACGTCTTCTCAGGGGCTCAATTCTTGACCATATACGAACAACTTTCGTATGCGAAAGTAACAGTTTCGCATATGACATTCGATAGTTGGTATTCTCGAGTAATCGACGCGCGATCGCATACGAAAAATACCATGCGACTTACATCGCATGGATCACAGTAATCGAAATAATATTATTCGCATGCGAATTAAGCAAACTTTTGTTATAAATATCTAACATGGCAGCTTTAAGAAATTTAATTGATCTAAATGGAGTTGACATTTTAGAAAATGCAAATATTTTGGTTAAAAAGAGACGTAAATTTTATCAACGTAAAGATCCATTTGAACTAAATAATTATGATTTTATTAGATTATTTCGATTAAATAAAGAACTGGTAGAAAAATTAATTAATATAGTTGAAGAATTTAGTGACCCAATTTCAAGAAAATCAGAATTGGATCCAGAACAAAAGGTAAGATGAAATATTATTACAGATATAATTATATTATATAATATTAATATTTATATATAAATATATATTATAATAATAAAACTTTTAATAATATTAATATTATAAAATTTTATTTTATATTTTTTATACATATATATATATATATATATATATATATATATATATATATATAATATTTATTATATATATATTATAAATTTTATATTTTGTAATATACATTTATATATTATTTAAATCTGAAGTTTTACATATTAATAGTTTTTCTTATGTTTATAGATATTCACTGCTCTTAGATTCTATGCAGCTGGAAGTTACCAGCTTGATGTTGGATGTAATGAATATAATGCAATTAGTCAATCGTCAGTAAGTTGCTGTATTCGAGATGTGAACACAGTACTAAATCATCCTCATGTTTTTAACGAATGGGTTTATTTTCCAAGAAACTTAGAAGAACTTGGAGCAATTCGTAATGCGTATGTAATTTAATTAAAAAAATTAATCAAATTATTGAACATTTACTTCAATATAACATTTGTAGATTTTACGCGAAATACGGATTCCCAGGTGTGATCGGATGCATAGATTGCACTCACGTAGCGATATTTCCTCCACGAACAAATGATGAAATGTATCCAGAATACGTGTATGTAAATCGAAAACAATATCATTCTATAAATACACAATTAGTAAGTATATATTGACTATTTATTAGTTACAATAAAAATACTTTTTTGTTATATCAATTACAATGCGTGATTATATAAATACAATTAATAATTATTTTATCAAATTATATACTGATATTTTTATTATAGATTTGTGATTCAAAAATGAAAATTTTAAATGTTAACGCTCGATATCCTGGAAGTTGTCACGATAGTTTTATTTGGAATCATTGCAATGTTTTACCACTTATGCAAAATTTACATGCACGAGGTTACGACAATTTTTATCTGTTAGGTTTGTATTTTTTTCTATTGAACCACATTCATATTTATAACAGCACTTAATATAGTTCTTGATTTATTTTAGGGGATTCAGGTTACGCGTTAAGACCTTGGCTATTAACACCATTGAATGATGCTCAGCAAAATACTCCAGAAGAGCGTTATAATCAATGCTTTAGAAGAACACGATCAATTATTGAAAGATGCAACGGACTATTAAAAATGCGATTTCGGTGCTTATTAAAACATCGCGTATTTCACTATGCTCCAAATATAGCTTCTAAAATAATAAATTCATGTACAGTTTTACACAATATGTGTATAGAAAATAATATACTTTTTCCTGAAGAAGATGATGAGTACCTAGATATAGATTTCGGTATACTAAATGAGAGACCAATAGTTGTTGAAGCTGCTGTAGGACGTGTAAATCCTGATCTTATGAGAGCAAAAATAATGCAACGTCGTATAATTAGAAATTTTTTTTTAATTTTAGTTTTTATTTAACAATATTTTACTTTATTTATCTTTTATGTTACTTACACGTCTAATAAAAATCATAAATATATGAAATAAACCAAAAAGATATCATTTATGTTGAATAACTTTTAAATAAAACTTATATACATAATGTCTTAGCTTAATGTATAATTTGCAAATATTAGAACACAATTTAGAACACACACATATGTTTATTAAAATATTAAAAAAAAACGTTAAAGATTATGAATATTGATTATGAATAACTTAGAAATTAAACCTTGTTTATATTGATATAATATACGAAAAATGAAATAAATTAACTATAAAAACTAATTGTTAAAACTATAATCTTTTTCTAGATAACGAAACTTTTTATCATATTTGTATTATCACAAATTTGTTTTTATCAAAACTTTGGTATTATAATAACTTTGGTATTATATATTTTTTTTATGATTTAAATAACTTGTTTGGATTTTATGATTGCACAAAAATTTTCCATTGCTGCAGCAATTCGTTCTTTTGCTATAATATCACGTTCCATTAAATAAAGTTTTTTATCATAATAGTCTGCACGTATTTTCAAATCATTTTGTACATTAGTAGTTAAAGATTTTGTATACGAAAAAGTGTCATCAAAACGTTGTTCAAACCTATTTCGTGTGCGTCCTTTGAGTGGTACCTTATAAAATTCAATTTATTTATTACATATATATATATATATATATATATATATATATATATATATATATATGAAATTTAGAAAACTTATTGTTGCCATCATAAGAAATTATATTATATTATTAAATATTACCGTGATCTTTTCAACTGGTTCTGTATTTGAATTGTTTTTGCTATTTATACCCTTTTTACTCCCGATTCCCAACCGCAAGTTGTTGTCTGATTCTAAAATGGGACCAATATTGCAATTTATAGACTCTGTCAAAAATTTTTGGTCAAAGGATTACACAATATTTTTATAAATAAATGTATAAGTTTACAGATTTATATAATGTTCCTACTTTTTGAAACTGATGGATAATTCTCTTTTTCACAATCCATTGATGACTCTTCTCTTATTTCTATAATTGAATCCAACTTCCCTAGAAAGGAAACAAATATTGTTAAAAAATATAAAATCTTCAGAGAGCATACTAGTTTATGTATACAAAAAAGTATTAAAATTATCTTACTTTTAGATGTAATATGTTTCAATATATTATCATTGTCTGATATATTGTTTGATATATTTATATTATTATCTGTAGGATATATTTCAATAATATTATCATTTTCAACATTTTCCAAAGCCTACAAAAATAAATGTATAATTTTTATCATAGATTATGTAATTAATTTCTAATAATGTACATTTTATTTTATTTATATTTACAAATTCAACAATAGATTCATCTACAGAAGCATCACCATATATAGTAGTAGGTCCAATTAATTTAGTTATATCATTTTCTATTGATGTCATACTAATTTCTGACGGTGGACCACCCCCAGTTTTTGTTAAACTTTGTTTAATATCAGCTTTCTTTTGCTTTCGTTTTCATATCATGCCAAGTCTATAAAATTATATAAAAAATTAAATAATTACAATAAAAAATTCATTAATCGAAAAAGTATGCAGATAAATACACTGCATATTTTTGTTTTGTTGTTTATGCAGGTTATTTATTAGATGCAGATTATTTAATAGATATAATAAGAACCTTTCGCCATTGATCCCAAGTCTTTTTAGCTCCAGGAAGGGCATTCAGAGTTTCAGTGAGTTGACACCACAATGTTTGAGCATTTTTATGTGAAAACTGTGATGAAAATTTTGCAGAAACTAATTGTGGATGATTATTTAAAAATTCAATAAGAATTTCTTTTTGGCCACTTGAGATGTTTCCTGCTCGTTTTTCTGACATCTAAAATTAAAAATTTATTTGCGATGCTAGAGAAATATTACAAAATTAGTATAAAAATGATATATTTAAGAAGATTAGGTTACAGAGGTTAGATTTTCAACGTAATGAAATATAATTTTATTATCAGTATTGTAATATAAAATATTAATTTTACGAATATAATATATGGATATATATGTTATCAATAATTTTTTTAATAATTACCTTGTTAACGGCAATTTAATTTGCAATACGGGCAACAAACAATTAACATGTATAATATTTATATACACTTTATTATCACTTCACATATTTCCGATGATATTAGCAAGAAATAGCTAAAGCACTTATTTCATTGGTTCGTTTACATTCTGAATATTTGGCAACCATGTTCTGGATTTCGCATACGCTTAGGTCGAATACATCAATTCGCAGAGCGTTCAAGAATATCTTCGACCAATCGCATACGAAAATTTTCATGCGACATTAATCGCATACGTAAATAATCGCATGAATTCAAGAATCGAGGCCCAGGTAGTTTACTAGTTTCAGATGCGCCCGAAAGGCTTAGTCCATAGGACGCTTCACATGGTGTCATTCCTATAGTTCTATGTTTTCTATTGTTATAAATATTCAACAAATTTGGTAATATATCAACCCACTTGTAATTACCCTGTATACTAAATTGTTTCCACATTAATTCTTTGAGTGATCTATTAAATCTTTCAACAATTGCAGCTTTTTTATCACTATATGTTGAACAATGATTAATTTTATTTTGTTCCATGAGTTTTTTAAAATCTTTATTATAAATTTTTTTCCCGTTATCAGTTTGTAGATTTTTGGGTGGTTTATGCTGTGAGTTCAAGTCAACCCCTTGAGACAAACCTTCGGTTCTTGCCAAGCCCCAAAGGGTCGCGTCTGAAAGACTTAGTCCGAAGGACGCATTCGATAGGTTTTTAAAACGAATACTCATTGCCTTTGATACACTTTCTCCAGTTTTATTTTTAACAGGAATTGCCCAAGCAAATTTGGAAAAAGTATCAATAATTGTTAATAAATATTTATATTCCTTATTAATTTTGGATATTCCCTTTAAGTTACCCGAATCCATTTCAACAAGATTAGCCTGCCAAAGATCATCGATTCCTAATGTAATAGTAGATCTTCTTGGATAATTTCTCCTTGCCGGTTTGTGTAATTCATCAATAATATCGTTTTTACTAACGGTCATTTATTTCATTGAAGAATAACCATTTATCTTCATTTGTTTTAAGTACTTTTCACGTGGAAAGTATTTCAAATTTTTAATAAAATCTTTTTCACGTAAGTGAATTTCTTCTTCAGATATTTGTCGAGCCTCAAATAAATGTAATAACTCACAATAAAAATTAAATGACAATTTATATTCTTCAATCCTATCCATTAATTTTAATGATGTTTTGAATTCATTATCTAATATTTCAATTATAACAGATATGGCACTTATTGCAGATAATGGTGTAACAGCAATACCCGATAAACTTGATGTCGCAAATATTGCTTTACTAAGTGATATACCAATTTTACATTTTAAAAAATACTTATAACTTTTTCGATAAACATACATTCGTTTTTTAAAATACTTTTCCATTTATTATTAATAAATGTCCAAACATCATCTAAAAATGAAACATTTTAATTTTATAGATAAATATAAAAGGGGTGGTGGATTCTTTCCAGATGTAGTACGTGGTATAATTTTAGGAGAATCGGGTAGTGGAAAAACATTTTTATCTACTAACTTTGTCGCAAACAAATGGCTACCATATAGGCAATTATATGTTTATACTCCATCTATAGACCAACCTACTTATGTAGGATTAGAGAAAGAGTTGGAAAAAGATAAATATGATATTGATTATTTATTTGAGGGTAATTGGGAAAAAATTTTACCGGTAGAAGAATGTGCATCGAATAGTTTAGTAATTTTTGATGATGGAATGTTGAAAGATCAAAGTAAAATAATAAGATATTATTGTGAAGGAAGACATAAAAATATTAGTATTTTCGGATTATATCATAAATACACTAAAATAAACCCTATAATTAGAAAAAATTCAAATCTGTGGTTTATTTTTAATGAGTTTAGAGATAATCTCAAAAAAATACATGAAGAATTGACTTCTGAATTAACATATGAAGAGTTTTGTAAGTTCTGTAAAAAAGCTTGGTCAGAACCACATGGATTTTTGGGAATTGATAAAACAAAAAATGATAAATATTTCTTTCAAAAAAATAATGAGTTAATATTATTATTATTATAAATGGGAAGAAATTTACGTAATGTATCAAACAAACCTTCGGTTCTTGAGACAAACCTTCAGTTCTTCGACAAAGGACAACTGTTAAATACTGATTCAGAATTGTCGAATGCTTCACCATCATCGTCAAATACAAAACCGTTAAGTACAAAACCGTTAAATACAGACTGTACACATAAGATGTTAAATACAGACGGTACTCATAAGATGTTAAAACCACTTAACAAACCTCCGGTTCTTGAATGCAAATCTCCAGTTTTTAATATGAAAACGGGGTTTAATTTTGGAAATAGATCATTTAAAAGTACATATAAAATGATGGGTACAACTCCACAAGAACTGGCTGAAATAGAAAAGAAGCAAAATGAATTAAGAAAAACATTTCAAAATGCAAGAAATTTAAATACTAAAAAAAGTATAGATTTAGAGGAAAAAAATAAACCAATAACTTCTAGACTGGATGAAACGAATAAAGAGATTAACATATTGATTGATAAACTAGACTCGAGTCTAAAATCTGCGCCTGAAAGACACCTGAAAGGCGCCGAAAAGGCGTCTGAAAGACTAAGTCCGAAGGACGCTAAGTCCGAAGAATGCTTATTGTTAGTCCAAGGGACGCTTAGTCCGAAGGACGCCGCAGATGTACAGCCTTATCAAGATACTAAACTTGAAGAAATAATAAAACTCCTTAAAGGTTATACAGAGACTGACGATAGTGATGAAGTATTTGAAGAGACCTTCGAGCACCCTTTGGATGAGGTACCATCTGTTAGCTCGAGCCATTCAACTAAAAAATCAAGTTTTCCAGTGTCACCAAGAATTAAAGAAGAAGGAGGCCCCTTATGGAATAAATATAAAAACCATCTTTATGATGAAACGTTTGGATTCTGGCGTGACAGAAACAATGATGATAGGTTAATGATAGGGAATAAAACTGTAAGAGTAACACAAAATGATAATCTTGTTTTTTATGATGATAATAATATAAAAATAGTAACTCAACTTACTAATCCTTTAATAAAATTATTAACAGAAAAAAAAGTACCATATAATTTCAAAGATATTTATGGTGAAGATGCTATAAAAAAGTATGAGAATATAATTTATAAAACTAATGCAATTTATAAAGATAATGATCCTACTAAAGGACCAGCTTCAAATAAATATACAAAATGGGAATATATTTTGAGATATTTATGGGAAGAAATGGGTGAGTCAAAAATTAGAAAAGGAAGTAAAAAAGGGGGTGGTTTTATTAATAAACTTTCAAATAAACTAACTGGAAAGGTTCCAGAAATGCATTTACTGGGATATAATGCTTGTGGACCTTTTACGAATGTTGAGGAGAGATTAAAAAAGGGGTGGAAAGGAATAAATCCTTTAGATGAACATTGCAAACAACACGATCTTTTTTATTATACAAACCCAAATGTAGATTATAGTGAAATAAAGAAAGCAGATAAAACTTTACAAGAAGCAGCGTGGATGAGAGTATTGTCACCAGATGCTAGTAAGTCGGAAAGATTTTGGGCGTGGGTTGTTACAAATGCCATGAAATTAAAAACAAAATTAGGAATGGGATACATGAGTGAAAAAGATTTGTTATCATTATTAAAGAGGGCATTGAAAATATATAAAAAGAATCCACAATTAGCTAAGAACATTTTAAAATATTATGAAGATCAAAATCATCCATATAAAACAACTGGATTGATGTCAAGCAAGACTATTGAGAACTTAGGGGGTTTTCCTTGGTTAGCAACTCTCCTAATGATATTCGCTGGTTTATATTATCTTATGAGTTCAGGTATGGATATATATAGAACAGTTAAAGAGAACAAATTTCTAGATGAAACATTAAAAGAACAGATTAGAAATAATAAGGCATCCGAAGGACGCGACGAAGGACTAACCCATGTAGATAAAATAATGCCATTTGTACATTATAATTTCGATGTCCCACGTGAAGAAACTTTCAACACAACAAAATATCAATCATCACTCTTTAAATATCGCTATTAAATGGAATTAAACCTATCATCTTATCAAAAACAAAAATTGAAGAAAGCTTGGTTTTATGATACAGGTGAAAAAAATTAAATTGAATTCAAAACATGTTAAAAAAACAAATACTGATTATTATGGACTATTTCCATCATTATCTATTAGAAATGCAAATAAAGTATTTAGACAAATGGAAAATGATAAAGGTGCAGAACTCAGCCTATCTAAAAAAGAAGTTGAAAATCTAGTATTAAAAGCTTTATCAGATGATGATATAAAACAATACGTAAAAAAACTTAAAATACCTAAATTTAGAAACGTCTATTTAAATTTAAATGAATTACCTAAGAAAATTAGAAAAAATGAGTGTGGTATTGTTAATCTTTTTTTTCATTGGGTTTGCTATTTCGAAAATAAAAATCATATATATTATTTTGATTCTGTGGAGGGAGATGCGCCTATAGAATTGAAAAATTATTTCAGGGGAAATAGACTCATTATTAATACAAAGAAAGTACAAAAGAAAGGGGATCCAGCTATTTGTGGTTACTTATGTATAATAGTTCTTTATTTGTTGGGAGTTAAAAAATTAAAATGGAAAGATATAATAAAAACAATCGGAATAGGTGATATTAAGGACGTTTTATACTATAAGCGTCCTATAGACTAAGCGTCCCTTGGACTAAGCGTCCTTCGAACTTAGCCTTTTTGAAAGTAAATGACATTGATATATTGCCTAAAGTGTAAGACAGAAAAACAAAATCAATGCGTGAGTAAAAAGAAAATAAAAATGTTAAATGAAGATTACATACGTAAAATATAATGAATATTTTGATAGCAAATTGAAAGCTCCAAAATGCAAAAAAAAATATATTATAAATGGCATCAAAACATACTTCACATCAAGACCTTTTGTTTGAAAAATATCAAAATAAAATTGTGAAATTGCAATACAAGTATATTTATCCTGAAATTAAAAGGCATGGCAAGGAATATGATTTTCATATAAAATTTAATGATAAATATGGTTTTATGCCAAACAAAACAAGAAATTTACCAAAAATACGAGTTACAAAGGAAGATGGAAGTGCTTATCCTGAAGGTACAACTAGCTTTTTAGTTAACAATTATTTTGTGTACATGTGGAGTTTGATTAAAGTTTCAATGTTCAATACTGAGTTAGATAATAATTATAACGTTGGTCATGTTAGTACATTGAAAAAGCGCGCTAATATTTCAAACGAAGGCGAAGGAAGTGGTCAAGCAAGTGGTTTTATCGCTGAGAAAAAATATGGTTTGATTAAGGGTGATGGTTTGTTTTATCCTACAATTGATATGGGAGATTTAATTCCTGGTTTCTTTGATGATATAAGTGGGCCTATATTTGGTGTAGACATACACATTGTAATGACTTTAAAAGATGATTTGAGTGACTCATTGTTTACGTTTAGTGACGCCGAAATAGCCCCGCCTCGTGGAAAAATTAATTTAGAAAGTTATCGTTTAAAAGTTTGGTATATTGAATATGATGAAATTACAACGACAAACTTGATAGACGAATTGAAACATTTTAGTTTAGCTGGTAAATATGCGTTTACATATAAATGCTTTCAGTGTGTAGAATATCGAGGATTACCAGATTTAAATACTTTACGTATGTCCTTAAATGATTTTGTTTTTACTCAGGAACCAAACTGGGCATTTGTTTTCTTTATAAAAGATAAATTTCTGTACGACCAAAATGAGAATCCAACAAATTGGGACCATGCTAATATTAAAAATATTCAAATATTGTATGGAGAAGAAAGACATCCTTCCGAACCTCAAAATTATGAAATTGAAAAAGGAGATTATTACGAGTTGTATCGTTCAAGTTCAGAATACGATGAAGCATTATATGGTCCTGATAGAATGATTTCTCAGTTTCACACGGTTGACAATTTTATAAAATATAATTGCTTTTTTAATATTGATTTGAGGAATAAACCAAAGAGTATTTCCACTGTGGAGAAATTACCAAAAATTTTAATTGCTGATTCTTCCAAATCTTTCAAGGGATTAAATTGTTACGTAGTATTTGTAAACCAAAAGACTATAGCTTATGATATGGTTATGAGTAGAATGATAGTTCAATATTTTTAATTAATTTTAAATTAATTTTAAATTAATTAAATTAAAATCTTTAGATATACATAAATTTATAATTTATAATTGCTAATAAATGCTGTACAAACTGAAAGGAAATTTAAAAGATGGGGTATCTTTTAGTTTTGATAAACTTAAACACATAAAGTTTGGTGAAATAGGGCTGGTAGATATATATATTCCTGGATATGATAACGCGCCAGAAAGTCTAAGCGTCAAAAGGGTGTCTGAGGGGCACCTGAAAGGCGCTGAAAAGGTGTCTGAAAGACTAAGTCCAAGGGACGCTAAGTCCGAAGGACGCTTAGTCCAGGGGGCGCTTAATTCGAAGGATGCTTTATCATCTAAAATTACATTTTTATTTGTGCCGGAAGAACTAAATTTAGAGGATGCGCCTGAAAGGCGCCTGGAAGGCTATGCCCGAAGGATACTAACAAAGTATACAATAGCTAATAATTTAGGTCAAGGTCTTAATTCAGCTGAAGATATTCAAAAGAATGTCATATATAAAGTTAAAAATATTCTAGAAACAGAAAAAAAGAACTGGGCACCAAAATATAAAATTGATTTAGAAGTGAGTTCTATTAGCGTTGAATTTGATAAAAATGATAAATTAGTGAACAAAATATTTGATGCAATAGAATCAAGGGTGTTAAACTCTGAAAATGAAGGACTTTCTCTTATTAAAAAAGAACCTGGTAAAATTAATTTAGGTTTACTAATCCAGGGTGTATTTGCTATTCAAAACTTAAAAAATCTTATAGAAGAAGAAAGAATAAATCTCATAGAAGAAGTACCGCTAGCTTTTGATATAAACAAATTTAATTTTGAGAAGAATAATAATGAAACAAGGGTATATAGTCCTGTGAAATTAATAATAACCCATCCTGGTAAAATATTTATTTCAGGTCAAGCCCTTGATATTCCACAATATGCTGTTATAGAGTCGGGTAAAGAATCTATATTCAAAGGTGAAAACCAGAAGGGAGTCACTCTTAGTTCAGGTCAAGCATCTGAAAGACACCTGAAAGGTTTAGTCCAAGGGACACTAAGTCCAAAGGACGCCCTTGATATGTGTGTATATTCAAATTTTGTGGAAGGACCGATATTTAGATTTGTTGCAAATAAATTACCTGCTTATATTAAACCTATGAATGTAATGTATTTTCATTTTGGAGATAACATAGGTCTATTTGATAAATGAAAACTTACTTTCGAAGGAGAGGGTCCGAACTTAACTCAGGTCAAGTCCTTAAAAAATGTGAGCGTAATGATTGACTTTCATGAAGTGCATCCTACGGACTAAGCGTCCTTCAATATACAAAATAGAGTGATGAATTAATAAAAATTTCCCGTAATAAATGGAAAGAAAATGTTCCACCTGTCAAATCAATAAACCACATTCTGATTTTGTTAAATCAAATAATTTAAAATACGGAATCAGTTACACCTGCTATGAATGTAAAAAACTTCGAAATGAAAAAATTACTTGTGATGTATGTTTAAAAGAAGTTCCAAAACGATATATGACTAGACATTTTAAACTAGAATGGCATATCAAATTAGATAAATTTATTAATAAAATGTTACGAGAAAATGATGAATTACATTCGCAACTTTCACAAATTTAAAACTCCGAAAAAAAAAATATATTGATAAAAATTTTTACCCTAATAAATGGGCTGATTATTCGAACAATTTCCTTTTCATGAAAATATTTTTTCTCAACCGAGAAAAAGGAAAGATGGGATTATAAATAAATCAAAAGACTTTAAAGAATTACCAAACAATTATTGTGATGAAGAAGAAGAAGTAAAAGTTGTGAGAGCTAATGGTGCGTGGAATAACATGGTTGTCGATTATTCATTCTACTCGGATATAAATAGTTGTGATTTAAGTATATTTCTTAGAAGAACCAAACCATACGTAGAAGATAAAATACGAACTGGATTTAGAAAACATACAGCTGTAACAGTCAAATTAGTTGCAAAGGTGCAATATCATGTATTGGATTTATGTGGTAATGTAATTGACTTACATACACATTATTTTCATAGTAATGTTGAGCATATTTTATCTGAGGTTATAATATCAGATATAATAGAAATTATTCATAATATTATTTTAAATCAATTTGCTAGCTTTAATGCAAAAAACACCAAGTTTACATTCGATAGAGTTATTCAACTTGATTTACAGTCCGATAAATACACCCCTCTTCGAGGTGGAACTTATGTTAAATTACCTAATTATATTATAGCAAAAAAATGCTATGTTAATGTTAACAATACTAAAACTAATAAATTTAAATGCGAGAAGCAAGAAAATCTTAGATGCTTTGAGTATGCATTAGAGAGTATACTTAATCCTGCTGATGATAATGCAAAAAGACCTTCTAATTATAATATATCAAAGTATGAAATGTTAAATATGAATTATCCTGTACAAATTATAAAAGAAAATATGAAAAAATATGAAGATTTTTTAAATATAGCTATAAATGTTTTTAGAGTAGATGAGAATAATGACAAGTCGAATGCAAAAAATTCAAGAACTGAAGGTTCGTCGTTTACTATTGGACAAGCTATTGTAAGTGATAATTATAAAGATAGAAAATGTATACATCTTTTAATATACAAAGAGCATGTAGTTGGAATTAAAAATATGAGTGCTTTATTAAGAGGACAAATAATAAAAAGACACAGAAAGCGATACATATGTGAAAAATGCAACGATTCGTTTGAAAAAGAAGAAAAGTATAATGATCATGTTGCTCTGTGTATATATGAAAAACAAAAGATAAAAATGCCTACTAAATTAAATAGACAATATTTTTCCATAGGTGCGGAGCAATATCACCCATATACAGTTAGTTCTGATTTTGAAGCAACATTACAAAAATCAATTATGAAGAATGTAATTCACGAGCATAAGCCAAATAGTTTCTGCTTTGATACAATAGACGAAACACAATTAATAAATAATGGGAGTGTTGAACAGTTAATGAATGAATTTAACAACCTTATTTTTAAATATGCAAGAAGATATTATGAACTTAGAAAAATAAATAAACCAATAGCAATGACAAAAGAAGATATTGACAATTTCAGAAAAGCTAAAAAATGCCATATTTGTAATGGTGAATTTACAAATATGAAATTAAGAAATAATGAATTTAATGAAAAATTAATAAAAGTAAGAGATCACGATCACTATACAGGACGTTATCGAGAAGCAGCCCATGACAGCTGCAACTTAAAACTAAGATTACCAAATTTTGTACCAATATTGTTCCATAATTTGAAATATGATTCTAAATTATTTCTAAGATGGATTCTGAAACTAGGAGCTAAATACACACGGAAAAATAAGAAAGCTCTAAATATAATGCCAAACACAAAAAAAATTATGTTACAATTTCCATAAATAACGTAGTTGTTGATCAATATGAACAACAGTATGACGTATCAAAATGTAAAGAATGCAATAAAAAATATAAGAATGAAATTATTGAAACCTGTAAAGAATGCAATTCGAAAACCATCATTAAAAAGAAAGGAGATATTATTAATATACATATGGAGGTGAGATTCATTGATACATTTAGATTTATGGACAAAAGTTTAGATTCATTAATTAAAAATTTACTTGACGTAAACGATTGTTTCTGTTCACGTTGCAAATCTGTTCAAGAAATAACAAATATGAAGTTACTTCCTATAAACGAACATGATGTACTTAAAATGATTGGAAGATGCAAAAAGTGTAATGGAAATGTATTTAAACCTGTTGATTATTCAAAATTTAAAACTATGTTAAAGAGATTTAAAAAAGAAGACTTACATTTAGTTCTACAAAAGGGAATTTATATGTATGAATAGATGGACTCTTATGCTAAAATGTATGAGTTATATTTGCCTAGCAAAAGTAAAGAATGGTATTCAACTTTAAATGATGAAAATGTTAGCCCTTCTAAGCTTAAATTTGCACATAAAGTATATAGACATTTTAAATGCAAAAATGTAAAAGAATATCATAATTTATACTTGAAATTAGATACTGTTTTATTACATGACGTTTTTGACAATTTCAGAGAAAAATGCTATAAAGAATATGGTCTTGACCCTGTATATTATATATCTGCTCCACATTTTGCTAATGATGCTTCATTAAAATACACTGAACAAACATTAGAATTATTATCAGATAGGGAAATGTACGAAACATATGAAACTGGAATAAGAGGTGGAATATCTATGATTCCACACAGATATGCATTAGCTAATAATTGTTACTTTTATGATAATAAAATTGGAAAGACTGTTAACCTATCCAAAGAAAAAGCGATAGAAAAAGGTATATATAATAGTAAAAAGCATGTTAGCTATATTTTATACTTAGATGCTAATAATCTATATGGGTATGCGCTTAGTCAACTCCTTCCTATAGGAGAATTTAAATATGAAGATGTAAATGATTTCACTCTTGAAACAATTAAGAGCTTACCCTATGATGGAGAATATGGTTATACATTTCTCGTTGATTTGGATATCCCGTTGGAATTACATGATAAATTTAAAAATTATCCAATGTTACCCGAACATTATGTACCTAGTTATGACGAATTATCTGAATATCTAAAAGAAATGATATCTAAGGGAATAGGTAAAATACCAACTGGCACTAAACTTATGTGCACGTTAAAATCAAAGAATAATTATTTAATTGATTATAGAATGTTACAAGAATGTCTTAATCAAGGAATAATCCTAAAAGATATAAAAAAAGTAATATCATTTAGGCAAAAAGCATGGCTGAAGTCCTACATTGACTTAAACACAAAACTTAGACAAGAAGCTAAAAATGATTTTGAAAAGGACTTTTTTAAACTCATGAATAATTCGGTATACGGAAAACAAATGGAGCAGGTAAGAAACAGATGTCAGGTGGACTTGTTTTATTCATATAAAAATTTTGCAAGGTGTAAAAATTATGAAGATAGACAAATAATAGATGATGATAAAGTTCTCGTGTATAGAAAAAAGAAAGAAATAACATTAAATAAACCTATATATGGTGGGTTTGTTGTTTTAGAGTTATCAAAATTATTGATGTATAAGTTTTATTATAATTTTTTTAAGAAGAATTATGGTGATAAAACTAAATTGTTAAGAACTGATACTGATTCATTTATTATTTATGTGGAAACAGATGATCTTTACATGGATATAAAAAACAACATACATTATTTTGATACGAGTAATCATAAAATTGATTGGATGCCACAAGTAAATAAAAAAGTAATCGGTTTATTCAAAGATGAATATCTCGGAATAGCTTTAAGAGAATGGGTTGGATTAAGGTCTAAAATGTATGCTTTTAGATATGATGAAACTGAAACAAAGTTTTGTAAAAATACTAAAAAGTTTATAACAAAAATAAAAGAGAAAAAAGTATGTAAAGGAATAAAAAGATCAAATATAAAAAAAATGAAATTTGATATGTACAAAAACTGTTTGTTTGAGGGTAAAAACACAACTGAAACTGTATACAATATTACATCAAAAGAGTTGAAACTTTACACTGTTAAAACAAATAAAATAGCATTATCAGCATACGATGATAAAGTATATTTAAATAATAATATAGAAACGTCTCCTTTTGGTTATGAGAATACCAGGTATGGCTAGGCTTTGATAATACACATAATCAATGGATAAATAAGAAGGATCTAATCACTTCGTAAGCGTTCTTCGGACTTAGCGTCCCTTGGACTTAGTCTTTCAGACACTTAGTCGTTGTATTATAAATGGTCTTGATTTAGAGTTTAACACTCTTGGAATTTAGGATTTTTGTCAATATTTTGGAAGGTTTTTTCCAATATTTTGTTAATTCAGATCAAGCCCTTATTTTGTTAATTCAGGTCAAGCACCTGAAAGGTACCTGAAAAGTTTAGTCCGTAGGACGTTTAGTCCGAAGGACGCCCTTAGTTTCTTTCAATCTTTTGAAAGTTCTTCTTTTTGTTACCTTTTTTTTAATTTGTTGCTTTTACGGGTGATTTTGATGTTTTTTAGTTGATTTTGATAGAGGAAAAAATGTGACCCAGAATGTAACACATTGTTTACTACTTTTTGAAGTCAGCTTTTACTACCATGTGTATATGTATAGATGTGTATATACATTACGCAATCTGCGAAACCTATTCCGCTAGAAACTACTGAAAACGGAACGAAATTGCGGAACGTTCGTGATTGGTTCCGCTTTCGTTCCGCGTTAAGCCCGAATCACACTAGCGACTCGCGGCTGCGATTGCGATTGCGTTTGTGATTGTGATTTGCTACGCTCCAATCATACTTGCAATTGGTGCTTTCTGATTGGCTGTGGCAATCGCAATCGCAGCCGCGAGCCGCTAGTGTGATTCGGGCTTTACGCTATTCCGCTGCATGGGTTCGCACCCATACTCTGTTTCGTACCCCTTGCATTCTCTCTCGCTCGCACGTAGCATGACGAAAGAGAGCGCTATGCTCTGTGCGAGCGAGAGAGAACGCAAGGGGCACGAAACAGAGTATGTCCTTTTCTACGTGTATCTTTACCCCCACTCCTTAAATAAAGGCAAACGCTCGGTCTAGATCATAGACAGAGTATATCTAGACCGAGTGTTGAGGAGTGGGAGCCGAGGTGCACGTAGAAAAGGACATACTCTGTTTCGTGCCCCTTGCGTTCTCTCTCGCTCGCACGTAGCATGACGAAAGAGAGCGCTATGCTCTGTGCGAGCGAGAAAGAACGCAAGGGGCACGAAACAGAGTATGTCCTTTTCTACGTGTATCTTTACTCCCACTCCTTAAATAAAGGCAAACGCTCGGTCTAGATATACTATGTCTATGGTCTAGATATACTATGTCTATGGAACTGACTATGAATACCGGCCTATGTATAGGACTCTAGAGCAGACCAGTAGCGGGATTCTCTAAGGCCGGATTCACACCTTGGCAGAAAAGCAGAAAGCAAAAAAGCAGAAGCCAATCAGAACACGTGCTAGAAAAGCAGAAGCCAATCAGAACTCGCGCTGAAAATAAGCAGTACATTTTGCTTTTTCAGCGCGAGTTCTGATTGGCCTCTGCTTTTCTGCTTTCTGCTTTTCTGCCAAGGTGTGAATCCGGCCTAAATATCTTAGGGCCAATTTCACCAAGTCCGGTTAGATTAAGGGTCGGCAGGAGAGACAGTAGAGACCTCTCGCGGGAAGCCGTGAACTACGGATACGTTTTTTTCGTATTACGGCCAAAATACAAAGAAAATTAAATTCTAACAGCAATATTCGTAATCAGTAGGATCGTAAGATTGGCTCTACAGAGCGATTTTTTGGAAAAAAGAGTTAAAATAATATTTCATAAATTGATAAATAAGGTACAGCTCTGGTACAGCTCATGGCGGATTAGGTGCAGTTGGCCATGAGCTGTATTTTATTAATTATAAATTTTTTGAGAGCCAAAATGCAAAATCCGGCTCTGTAGCGCCAATCTAAGCTTTGCAAAGAATATAGCAAAAAGAGTTAGAGGAAGAAATATGACTTCTTCGAGACTACATACGAAAAAAACGGATATCACTAGAGCGATATGCAAGGAGCAGCTAATGGGGACATTTTTCTAGTAGTACACTGATCGGTAGACAAAGAGAGATAATTGCGCCATCTTTGTCTCTCTTTTATCGTGTATGTGTGTAGTATCCGTGAAGGCACAATCACCGATACGTTGAGCACACGGATGCGATCGTTGAGAGATAAATCTTGACAAGGAGCGACAATCGCGTGCTGTCCTTGTTCTTCTAACGTATCGCTTTACGGTCGAGATACAACCTGAAAATGCTTTCTGGCCTCTCGTGGCAGAAAGCAGTAATGCAACATGACTAACGGGCGCCCATCCTTTGAGAATTTTATATTTATGTATATACATATATGCATATATATGTTTAAATTATAGTTAAAATTATACGTGCAATTAAATATTGTATGATGATCAATAATAATATAGATAACAGAGTGAATAAATATACAATATGTAAGACACGGGTGCCTGTTAGACTTTGTGAGATTTGTTGCTTTGTTACTATCGATATTTCGTTTATCATATTAGCGGGATAGAGAAATAGCATGATTGTCAATTCTTGTTTGACATTACATTATCTTTTAACAGTCTTAATCGTAGACAATTATATTATATATTCATAGACAATTATATTATCTTTCTTCAATTGTACCGATATCGCGTAAGCACATACGAGTACTGGTATATGAAAGCATATATATAAATAATACATGTAATGACGAAGTGCAAAATATTCAGTCTATCATGCAGTACACTCAAGTTCAATTCCACAGATATCTCAAAAAAATTTTTATATGTGTTTTGTTATTACATTTTATGTTTTGAGAATTATATTGAAAACAAAATTTGAAAATTTTGAAAATATCTTAATATTAATATATATTAATATATTAATAATATATTAATAATAATTAAATAAAATAATAATAGCTTTTCTCTCCTAGCTATTATTGGTTTATTACAAGATATATTAAATACATAAAATAAATTTTTTATACACGTACAATTACAAAATGGTCAACATATTTTCAAAATTTTAATAATTATTCTAAATATAATTCTCACACAAAATGTAATAACGTTTATATAACAAAAAATATAAAAAAATTTTGTTAAGGTGTCTGTGGAATTGAACTTGAGTTTACTGCGTGATAGATTGAACACTCTTGCACTGAGCCATCACATATTTCTTGTAAATGCTTTCATATTATCAGTATTTATGTAGCAGATATTTTTACACAATAATATCGATATAATCGAAAAGAAATCAATATAGCATACTTGTCGGTCTATAAATTTGCAATTACTGAAAGATAATGTAAGCCAAGAATTAACAATTGTTCTCTCCTTGTCGCTCTATCATGTGATCGTTGATCCTTTTCTATCTTTCCTCTCCACGGTGCGTCCACGCAAGCAATGCAATCGTGTGTATACGTATACAGACATACACCTATACATCGAGACTGAGAATTCATTCCTCAGCGTTGGTAACCCTGAGACCTGAGTTTCACATTTTCACCGCGCGAGGTCTCCAATATCAATTCGGAGTTTGGCCGTCACTCCTGCCGACCCTTAAGGTGCCTTTACATGGCAGCGTCAAGCGTCAAGCGTCGAGCGTTAAGCGTCTGCGCAGAATATTGTTGCCCAGAATTATATTTCATTTATTTTATTATACAACAGATGTGTTTGTGCGTGTGTGTGTTATTATTATTATTAATCAAACATATATTATGAAACGTTACTACTCTGGCAATGTAAATTAAAATAAAATTAAAATACAAATGCGGCAAAAGACACTAGGATTACAATGCTTTTGTTCATAATGCCATTATGAACAAAAGCATTGTAATCCTAGTGTTAAACTTTAACGGTTCTGGCATAAATTAACAGTTACGGCCTGCATAAATCAGCCTTTAGTGCCGGTCTACAATAGGTGATTTAAGCCCTAAGCCTTATGACTTAACCTCTAAACTGTGACGTATTTCCGACCTTGAACATTTCTCGCGCTGCCTTAAACCCTAATCTCTAAGCCCTAAGCGAGTTGGCCAACTCCCATCTTTTAAAGCTTAGAGCTTGAGGCTAGGATCGATGTAATTTTTCTCTTAAATCAAAGGCTAAATCTTAAATCACCTATTGTAGACCGGCACTTAACCGACGGTCAAAATTAGCAGGGTGGCCAACAGAAAATAGAAGTGAAGGAAAACCAAGCATTCATATAATTTCGGTTGGAACCCTGCTAATTTTAACCGTCGGTTAGTGCCGGTCTACAATAGGTGATTTAAGATTTAGCCTTTGTTTTAAGAGAAAAATTACATCGATCCTAGCCTCAAGCTCTAAGCTTTAAAAGATGGGAGTTGGCCAACTCGCTTAGGGCTTAGAGATTAGGGCTTAAGGCAGCGCGAAAAATGTTTAAGGCCGGAAATACGTCACAGTTTAGAGGTTAAGTCATAAGGCTTAGGGCTTAAATCGCCTATTGTAGACCGGCACTTAAGGGTCGGCAGGAGTGACAGCCAAACTCCGAATTGATATTGGAGACCTCGCGCGGTGACAATGCGAAACTCCGACTTCAGGATTACCAATCTGAGAAATAAATTCTCGATCTCTATGTAGAGGTGTATGTCTATATACGTACACACACGATTGAATTGCTCGCGTGGACGCACCGTGGAGAGGAAAGATAGAAAAGGATCAACGATCACGTTATCCTTGTTCCTCTAGCGTATCGCTTTATAGCCGAGATACGGCCTGAAAATGCTTTTTGGCCTCTCGTGGCAAAAAAACAATAATGCAACTAGGCTAACAAGCGCCCACTTTTTGTAAATTTTATATTTGTTTATGCACATTTATGCGTATATATGTATCAATAATATCTAAAAATTATATATATGATTAAAAATTGTATGACGATAAATAATAACAGTAAAATAATAACTCACAGAGTGAACTAATATACAATATGTAAAACACGGGCACTTATTAGACTTGGCAATTTATTGCTTTTTTACTTGTTGCTTTTTCATCGATACTTTATGTATTGTCAGCATGATAGAGCGACAAGGAGAGAACGATTGTTAATTCTTGGCTTACATTATCTTTCAGTAATTGCAAATTTATAGACCGACAAGTATGCTATCTTGATTTCTTTTCGATTATATCGATATTATTGTGTAAAAATATCTGCTACATAAATACTGATAATATGAAAGCATTTACAAGAAATATGTGATGGCTCAGTGCAAGAGTGTTCAATCTATCACGCAGTAAACTCAAGTTCAATTCCACAGACACCTTAACAAAATTTTTTTATATTTTTTGTTATATAAACGTTATTACATTTTGTGTGAGAATTATATTTAGAATAATTATTAAAATTTTGAAAATATGTTGACCATTTTGTAATTGTACATGTGTATAAAAAATTTATTTTATGTATTTAATATATCTTGTAATAAACCAATAATAGCTAGGAGAGAAAAGCTATTATTATTTTATTTAATTATTATTAATATATTATTAATGTATTAATATATATTAATATTAAGATATTTTCAAAATTTTCAAATTTTGTTTTCAATATAATTCTCAAAACATAAAATGTAATAACAAAACACATATAAAAATTTTTTTGAGATATCTGTGGAATTGAACTTGAGTGTACTGCATGATAGACTGAATATTTTGCACTTCGTCATTACATGTATTATTTATATATATGCTTTCATATACCAGTACTCGTATGTGCTTACGCGATATCGGTACAATTGAAGAAAGATAATATAATTGTCTATGAATATATAATATAATTGTCTACGATTAAGACTGTTAAAAGATAATGTAATGTCAAACAAGAATTGACAATCATGCTATTTCTCTATCCCGCTAATATGATAAACGAAATATCGATAGTAACAAAGCAACAAATCTCACAAAGTCTAACAGGCACCCGTGTCTTACATATTGTATATTTATTCACTCTGTTATCTATATTATTATTGATCATCATACAATATTTAATTGCACGTATAATTTTAACTATAATTTAAACATATATATGCATATATGTATATACGTAAATATAAAATTCTCAAAGAATGGGCGCCCGTTAGTCATGTTGCATTACTGCTTTCTGCCACGAGAGGCCAGAAAGCATTTTCAGGTTGTATCTCGACCGTAAAGCGATACGTTAGAAGAACAAGGACAGCACGCGATTGTCGCTCCTTGTCTAGATTTATCTCTCAACGATCGCATCCGTGTGCTCAACGTATCGGTGTTTGTCCCTTCACGGATACTACACACATACACGATGAAAGAGAGACAAAGACGGCGCAATCATCTCTCTTTGTCAAGCAGTCAGTATGTTACCACGGAAATTTCCCCATGAGCTGCTCCTTAGATACACATCTAGTGAGATCCGCTTATTCCGTATTTCACATCGAAGAAGTCATATTACTTCATGAAACTTTTTTAAATAAATTCTTTATATAATGATGCAGTCCTGTACAGAGCCGAATTTTGCATTTTGGTTCTTAAAAATTTATAATAAATGAAATACAGCTCATGGCCAACTGCACCTAATCCGCCATGAGCTGTACCTAGTATGTACCTTTCTTGTCAACTTATAAAATATTATTTTAACTCATTTTTTCAAAAAAAATAGCTTTGTACAGGACTGCGGATGATCCTACTGATTACAAATATCACAGGTTTAACATGATTCTCTTTATTTTTTGGCCGTAATACGGGATAAGCGAATTCGTAATTCACGGCTTCCCGCGAGAGGTCTCTACTGTCTCTCCTGCCGACCCTTAATCTAACCGGGCTTGGTGAAATTGGCCCTTAGCGACGATTATCGTTGTCGTTAGCGAGCGATAGCCTATAAGAATTGCGCTTTTCACCAGAATTGTCCTTGCCATTGGCTGTCGCCAGTTAACGATACCGAAAACTGTCGATAACAAGTTACTGAATCCCGCTACAGCAGAACGGAGTACCCAGATTGCTCTGCGGCGCTGTTTCTTAGTTTCGTTTTCGTTTCATCGCTTGCTCCGCCGCCATCACGAAAAACGACAGTTAGAGAGGTTGGTTTACCTTGGTGTTTCTCTTACGCGGTAGTTACGTCCCATTGCGAATCGTACAAATGAAGATGGTGGATAAGATAGAAATGAGTCTGGACGACATCATCAAACAGACTAAGGGGTCTAGGGCACGAGGCAGCGGTAGACGCGGCAGAGGCGCCGGCAATTCGCCCCGTCGAGGAGCACGTAGGGCGCAAAGGGTCGGCGGTGGCGTCATGCGAGGACGCAATCGCGGCGGTATTGCACGTAGCTCTTTGCCATACACGAGGGTAAGAAAATGATGAGCACTTCATCGAGTATTTCATCGAGCTTTCCTCTACTGAATTTTCCCGAAATATATGTAACGCGCGTATATGTCACACGCGCGCGTATGGTATGTGTCCAACTTATGTGTTAGTACGCACGCATATGTACATGCGTATGTACACGTATGCGTCGGTTACGTGTATATACATGAAATGGAATAGTTTTCAAAATGCTCATTTCTATAAAGATTCACTTAACATTGTATTGAATCGGCTCGCTGAATAAACTCTATACAAATACTCGCGGGCGTGTGCGTGTGTGTTAAATAAATATAGAATCCACTTTTTATAGCAAAATTTTTTAAATTATTTTACACAACACGTTTCTCTCTCTCTCTCTCTCTCTCTCTCTCAAGTTTTGGCATTAATTTTCTTTATAATCAAACATCCAATATTGACAAAAAAAGAAACTACATTTTGTTAGGAATTATATAAAAATTTTTCTACTTTAAAGAGAATATAATTTATAGGAGCAACTTCTCTCTCTTCAATAAAATTTATACTTTATTGTATAGGGTGATGTAAACAGCGCTTGGAAACATGACATGTTTGATGGTGTAAAAAAGGTTGGTCGTGGTATAATAGGCAATGCAGGAACAACCAAACTTTTGGTGTCAAATCTTGATTTTGGCGTATCAGATTCAGACATACAGGTACTAAAAGATATTGTACATACAGTAGTTTTTGTTTTTTCAGTATCCTAAATAAAATTACAAACCAAACATATGATTGGTCTATATAAAATCTATATAATTTGTTTACCCATGTGCAGATTTGCAAAAAGATATTGATAATAATTATTTTATCGATATGAACACTTGATGCTCAATGTATCAATTTTCATAGCTATAGATTTAATTAACATATTTTCATACAGAAAATTTCATGCAGAGAATTCTAATCTGCTGTGTTAATATGTTTTAGGAATTATTTAGTGAATTTGGACCTTTAAAATCGGCAGCAGTACATTATGATAGATCAGGTCGTTCTCTAGGTTCTGCAGATGTCATATTTGAAAGACGAGCGGATGCTATCAAAGCGATGAAACAATATCATGGAGTACCTCTAGATGGTATGCATCTAAATATGCACAATTGTGTTCAGTCTTTAAATCTTTTTTAATTATAAAATTGCATCTATATTTAAATATCGATATCTCTTAATTGTCTAGTTTTTTCCAGTTCATATCTTGCAACATAAGCATTGAGCATTATTTATTTGATTATTTTCAAAAGTTGTGCAATACATGGGGCAACATTAGAGAAAATGTTGCAGAGATTATTGTGAACTATGATTTGCATGAATATGTTTTGCATTCGTTATTCCAATGTATGATGTACGTCGGCAGGTCGGGAAATGAACATACAAGTCGCGACCTCTGAATTACCAGTCACTTCTATCCGTGGTGGTCCAAGACCAAGTGGTACTAGTTATACACAGAGACCTCAGACCCGTTTCAGGGGGAATCGTGGCACAGGATCAGTCAGAGGTAATTTGTTAATGCAATTTAATTATGCAATTAAATTATCTAAAAGTAAAATTGATAGCGCATTCATTATCTGAAAATTATTCCTTGTTATAAATGAGTTGTAAAGTTATTATTTAAAATATATTTAGTGGTTTTTAATCATATGATATTATTATATGGTTAAAGACCACTAAATATATTTTAAATAATAACTTTACAACACACATTTATACCAAGGAATAATTTTCAGATATATATATATATAATTTTATTAAATTTAAGGTCGTGGGAGTGGTCGGCGTGGAGGTAGAGGAGGCACTCGACAAGCGACAAAGACACCCACAGCTGAGGAATTAGATGCGGAATTAGAAGCATATGTGAAGGAAGTCAAGTAACAATGTCACAAAACTCTCTTTACTCTATTCAGATTTTGTTCAAATTGACTTAACACAATACACATTGTTGCCCTTATTTTCATGAAGCATACAATACAATTATATCAAGATATATATGTATACATACATACATATATGTCGCTCTCTCTCTTTCTAGTAAAATGTAAAGAAATTTTCATTAATTTTTAGTTTTTATTTTTGACGATTCTTTCGAAAATTGGTATAATTAGTTTTACACAATCTCTACAAATATCATTCATAGATGTTCATAGATTTTTTTTATGTGATACAATAAGAAAGTTAAAAAAGAACAAACTTATAATTGTAAAGACTGTATGGATTTGTATGTACTATCGTGCGTGTGTGTTCATCAGATGAAAAATACAATGAGATGCATCTCGAAAAGTTGTTGTTTATCAAAGTACAGAATGTGCTTCTAGCCCTCACAATCTGATTCTATTCTAAGTGTCAAGTATCAAAAACTTGTTTACTATACCCATTTAGGGTAGTGGTTGATCTTAGAATATGAACGACGAGAAAAGATATTTTTGTAACCCACATTTGGTGGATTTTTTCTTTAATATATAAATAAGCATTATATAACTGTGCTTAGTGCATAACTTATAGTGGATTAAGGCTGTGACGTGTACTGTTAACTAGTCACATACCGATAATATATTTAATTACACAGTGATGGACATGTAAGAAAATGTAAACATTTTTAATCGTGCAGCGTACAAATTGCAATCAAGTGGTGCAAGACTGAAGAAAAACTAATGAAAGATACTCTTAATAAAAAAAGATTATTTTTGAAGTAAAAAAGTTTTTATTACCTACCTAAAGAGAAGAATTCTTAACATATGATTCTTTTGATGCTATCTTACTTACTGTTATATTCCATAATTTGAAATGTATAGATATCTCAAGATTTAACTTAAAAATGTGCACGCCATTTTCAATAAAAAGATATTTAAATTTTAGAAAAAACGTGGATAAAATGTAAATACATATATGTACACATTTATTTCACAATTCTTGTTAAAAAATACCAACACTCAAGATATATTATGCGAAGACACATTTTATTTTACTTAATCATATTATATCATTTTGTACATATGTAAAAATATTTGCTAATAGCATAGAGAAAAGGCTATTACTATAATTCAGCCCGCAATTATAGAGATTGCTACAGAATTGTACTTCATGTTCCACAAAATGTAGATCAATTTTTCTTTTTCTCGTGTTTTTGCATACTAGAAATATCAAATTCTCTATATAGTTAATAATAAGATCAGTCATGTTTAGATAATAAAATTTTACTATGCAATAATAATTGTATACAATACGAGGCAACATTACCCCATATACCAATATTTTCAATTACAAAAGACAGATAAATAATGATTTATTTTTATAATCTTTTCAGTGTTCTCTTCCTGTCTTTTAACATTTTTTTCTTTTCCGCTGTTAATTTCTTATCACCTGCATGTTTTTTTGGAAGGGGTCCTCCGCTTTCCGAAGAGGCACAACTTTCCAGACCCACTTTACTACCTTTTCCACCTCCCTAAAGAAATCAAATAATCTCATATCAGTGAAATTAAAGAAAGCCTTATCAATTTTCAAGATAAAACATTTACCTGTGCATGTATCTCAGTCATCATTTTCGCTCGCTCTGAATATTCGTCGTGACTTTCTAAAAGCAATTTGCCAGCCTCCTCGTTTAAAGCAGATTCAGGATTTGGCACTATTAGCAAACATTTTACAGTCTAGGAACAAAATATACAAATAATAAGCAAATATTTGCAATATGATCTAATCATAATCACATACCAGTAATATATGTTGTATTCCGAGATCTGGTTTCCAATCCTTTTTTAAAGTATTGACGCATATCTCGCCATTTTTTGCTACATTGGGATGAAAAATCTTTGTGAGGAAATAAGCCTTTGGTGGTCCTTGCGGGAAGTCTTTCCCAAGAGCTAATTTAACTCTAAAGAAACCACCGGCGTACGGAGTCCCAGCTATTAGAAGAAGAAAAATGCATCCAGATATATTAATCTTATTTATAGGGTAATTCTAAAAGTTACTGATAAACTTCAGGAGCGTATAGAGAGGTCGAAATATAGCAACTTTCAAGTAGGCACTCATGTTCTCCGAAGTAACTCTGAGTCGGTACAAGTCTTTTAATGTAAGGAACTACATTATGGACAACATACTAATAAAAGAAATAAACCTAATTTGTACAAAATTTAATAACTAAGCAAAGGTTACATGAACACAGTAATACTGTACAGTATTACAAAAGGTGTTTGAAGTGGCGACCACTATATTCAATGCAGGCATTGTTGAACTCTGGCACACTCTCTCAAATACCCCAGGCATCTCCTGGATCACGTCAAATGCTGCAAGTATTTTGACTACAAGTGTTTTTGGGTTGTCCACTGGTATCTTGTAAACGAGACTTTTGATATGCCCCCAAAAGAAGTAATCAAGCGACGTCAAATCAGATTTGTATTGACTCAGGATTACTTTGGAGAGCATGGATTCCCAGTCAAACGTTGCTCCTCCTCTATACGCTCCTAAAGTTTGTTAATAACCTTTAGAATCACCCTGTATGTATCATATTTTTTTATCAATTATAATTGAGACTTGCACAAGCACAAAATTCAATATGAATGAATGAGATGTGGGTTAGATTAGATTAGGGTTAGATTGAATTTATTTAGATTAGATTAGGTTATGGTCGATAAAAGGATGCTTCGTCCCGAGAATCTATCAACCATAACCGGACGATAATCAAGGACCGAGAAAGCACGAGAAGCCAAGAAAGGTCGATCAATCTTACATGGGCCTTCGATGACAGCTTGAATATCGGTGACGTCCGCCTCGTTCAAAATGACACGAATACCCTCGGGTGGTTGCGCGACCAATTCTGCCATCTCCTTGGCCACCCGGCGAATAATTTGCGGCGACAAATTTTCCACATTCTGCAAGAACGTACGATTCGCGGTATCGGTCTCACATGCGGCACGAACATTTCAGCACGAAGCGTGCGCATTATAAAGCGTAGATGGTAGGTAGGTAGGTAGGTAGGTAGGTAAATAGGTAAACAAGACGTCGCGCGACGTATTGCCGCCGCGATGAATAAATGCGTTTTCGCTTTGCAGTAACTAATAACGAATACTCACGGAGCTTACGGCGGCAGCCATAATCGCCGAAAGCTTGTAGCGTAATCTCGGCCAGGCCTCGCGTGCAACCACACGTTCTCTGTCTAACTTTCGAGCGCGCAGTGTAAGGTGTAAGGTAGGAAAACGCTTAACGTCACAACATTAGCACGGCATCGTCCGCAATAACCAACATTTTAAACTGACAGCTGACAGCCAATCGCGTGCCAGATTCGACCATACTCTCGAAGCTAGAAGTCGATTGTTGTTCTTCCCCTTCCCCTCTTCCTCCTCCTGGCATACTCTCGTCACTTTCTCTCTCTCTCTCTCTCTCTCTCTCTCTCTCTCTCTCTCTCTCTCTCTCTCTCTCTCTCTCTCTCTCTCTCTCTCTCTCTCTCTCTCTCTCTCTCTATGCCCCCTGGATTCGACCCGTCCTCTGACGTTTTGCGCTTGTTTTTTTTGACGCACCTCGCACGCACGGCTTGTCGGCGTCGCTGATCCCAAAAAAGCAAATCTAGCTATCTTTCGATAACATTACGCGCATCTTGAGATGATGATACGTGGATAGACTCTACGGATACGAATTTCCAGCGAAACAAAATTCTTTTTCTTACAATCTTTGACGACTTAAAACTCTACGCGTCGCAGCTTTGCGGCGTACTGCATCCTGCATCTTTTCCTTCCCCCTCTTCAAATCGCTGTGGTGAAGTAAGCTTAAACGCCGCTGTTATATCACGAATTTTCACACAATGACGGATGATGGAACGATCGAAAAGGTAAACTAGCTTTAATTAATTACATCTGCTTTATTATATGATTGAGAATTGCGACTGACAGATGCAAAAATATCTCTATAATCTCTAAATAACACTTTTATACTTGGTATGTAATAAAAAATCAATGACAATAAGACTCAATTTCGCCTGCTGATAGTGCGATATTATCTTAGGAAAAGCACATGAAACAACTAAAGCGTAAGATGGAATGCTGGCGAGAGATAATACTGCCCTTGAATTCCATTCTGCTATGGGAACGTAGCTGGCACCCTGGGCTGATTGTCGGACTTGTAACAATGATATTCTGGTAAATTAAATAATTTTTATATAATCGAAAACTATATTTTTTTTTTAGAATTCACCAAAATTATTGATTATTCTTTTCGTTATATATTTTTTATCCAATCCAAATTTGAAATTGATTTTCCCTCGACGAAAATCGCTCAAGGCACTTTGAGACAGATTTCTAACAATTACAAAAAAAAAAAAGAAAAACGATGACAATGTGCTCTTTTATTAATTTTATATGAATAAATTTTATAATATAGAATCGTGTTAATTTATAATTTTTAGCTATAAAGAAAGATATACAATATTAGAAAATTTTTCAGAAAGTTATAAGAAATTATAATAATTTTTGATATGAGGAAAAATTATATATATTTGTAAATTAGCCAAGGATATACTAGATTATATAAAGTGGTTTTGGGCTATCCTATATAGACTTGTTAAAATAGTAATATTTCTCCTATTACAGTATAATATGGATTCTAGAACCAACCCTACTGACGATGATATCTGTATGTCTGTTAATATTTGCTCTTGTTGATTATCTTGCGCCGATTTTGACCTCAATCTTGTGCAACGTACAGAGTTGGACAGGACAGAAGGAAAAGAAGCTGATTGAGATCTGTCAAAATCTCTCGACCACTATACTACAAATACAAGGCACATGGACGTGCATCTCGAAAATTCGACATGATCGTCCTAATATCGTAAGTGTGCGTCATCTTTAATTTACTCTATATGTCCAGTGAATCATGGATATATAAGCAATATAGACGATTTCTTTAAAAGGAAAGATTTAGACATCTAAAACACTTGGAAATAATTCCTCTTTGATAGATTGCATAGTTTTTGAGAAAAAACTATATGTATTCCAACATTGACTATATATCTAATAATCACATTTGTAAAAGTATATTTGTAGGGTAGTGTTCTTTGTAATAATTAATAGATCTGCTACATCTTTTACTATAATCGCTCGTGTACTAGAAGTATATAAATATATTTGTACAATTATTAGATATTGTCCTGTATCGAGAGATCAATGTCTATCATCATATGAGATATATATGGTATCATATAAAAAAATTCTAAAACTAAATAAAAACTTGTTATTTGTCAAATGTACATTAGAATTAATATATAATTAATGAGATGCAAAATATATTTTTATCTTTTTTTTTATCACAATTATGTAATAAAAGAAAGAGTTCTTACTGTTTTCTAGTTTCACGAAAAATTAATTTGCCGATACTACGAGATTAACTGGATGTATTATATATAGATTGCATTTAAAAACTAAGAAATTACTTTAGCTTTTTTTATTCTCAACACAGTACTACAGTGCAACAATCCTCTGTCTTATTCTCTTTGCATGGATTGGTAACACAGTCAACAATTTGCTTCTACTTTACATCATAGGTAATAATACAAAAAATGCATTTTTTTTTTGGCATTGCATCTGATATTATACCGTGTAAAATTTGTTTCAGTGAATGCAATCCTTCTCACTCCAGGATTCAGACACAAAGGACGAGCGCGCTGGGCTATGAGATATGCATATAATCATTTAATTCACCGCCATTTATCATAATTATCGTTTTATATGTGCCCATCAAAACTCTTCATTGTGCATACATTCTGCCTTTCATCCACCCTTGATATTTAATTCATTCATATTATACTGCAAAACATTTTACAAGTTTACATGTATATCTCTTGTATTAATTTCATTCTATGAAGAATAATCAAAGTTCTCACTCTCTAATTAAGTAAAAGAGATCGATATAATACAATACGCTAAAAAAGAATACAATTATCTTTATCATTCTAAATATAAGAATTAATCTCTTGTTTGCCATATGGATTTTGTATCTTGCATAATATAGTTATACTCATTAGTCTATTATATTGTTTTGTCACTTGTGAGAATTAATAAAAGACTTATGTTTTACCAGATTAATTTAAGTTTTACTTAGAATTGTATATATTATAATTGTTATTTATTGTTGTTTTCTACAGTATGTAAAATATATCTTTGGTATTAAAATATATTGTATGAATAAAAAGAGAAAGATGCTTTCATGTATTATGTATTATGACAATAAAATGGGTGTTTTGTGAATGACATTGGCTTTAAAAATGCTGCTAATTGAAAATGAAATATATAAGATGTATACTATCGGTGAATATGGACACACACCTCTTCCCAATGATGTAAATTAAAAACCAAGTGCCCTCATTCTTAGTACTTAGATAGATTAAACAAATTATTTCAAAATCACTGCACTAATTATAATTAACCTTGTAATCTTACAATAGTTTGGCCCATTTTTCGGAAATTATTTTTCTGCAACAAAAATATCGGGACAATATGGTCTTCAAATATAGAGTTAACGCGCGATTGAAAATAAAATAATTTTTGCAAATAAATAACAAGAAATATCCATTAATTAATGTAAGAAAAATTTCTTTTCTTTTTCTTTCCTTTTATTTGGTCACTTCTAATCTAAAGTGTGATCAGGACATTCAGGCCAATAACTGGTTAAAATAAGAGTAAGATAGAAAGTAGGAGAGTGGAGGAGAGTCAGGCTATATGCATAAATTATAAGATTTAAGGAAGGAGTGTAGTGCGTGAATAACCCCGGAGGAAGGTTTTTTTTAAAATGTCTTGTATCTTGAATGGCGGAGTTTTCTTGAGTTTGTTCAGCTGGGGTAGAAGTGACGTCCTTTGTGCGTGGTAGTGGGGACAGCTCCAGAATATATGATCCGCGTCTTGAATGGGAAAGCCACAAGAGCAACAAGGGTCTGTAACCAAATTGCAGCAGTGTAAGCTGTAATTGAGAGCGTAGTGGTCGCTTCTAAACCTACAGCAGATGACAATGCTGTAAGAAAAATCTTTAAATATATTTCAGAGATAAATAATTTAGGGAGGGGGGAGGGGGGAGGGGAAGAGGGGGAGAGAGAGAGAGAGAGGGTTTTTTGATTGATTGATTGATCTTTATTAGCTTTCTCAGCTATTTGTAATACAAATCTAGTTTACATTAATTACAATATACTCCTTTAACATTCGCTTAAACGGCACAATTCTTTCATTCCGCTTTATTTCAGCTGGCAAGGCGTTATACATTTTCACTCCTTCGTAAAACATACTCTTTTGCGCACTCCTTGTTCTGCGATATTTTATTGCAATATCCCCAGCTTGTCGTGTTTGCCTTTCACTCTCATTTCCCACAATTTCTAATCTATTTCTTAATTGCTCCGGTAACATGTTCCTTAAAATCTTAAAAATAAATATACACACATTATAATATAGCCTCTGTTTTATAGACATGAACTGCAGCGCTTGCAGCATACGCTCCACTTTGGTATGTCTATCACATTGCAATATGATCCTCATGGCCCGGTTCTGTGCTTTTTGCAATTTACTCAGCTGTGTTCCTCCCATATCAATTAACAGCGTCGCACAATACTCAAAGTGAGGCGCTATAATTGTCTTATATACAATACATCCCCAGCAAACACAGAATATAACTGCTATATAACATGGGAGTAACATGTAATGTAACAGTTGTTATACCTAATTTATATTGGGATTATATAACTGTCTTTTATTTATGCAATATAACATCAGAATATAACTGCTATGTAACATGGGAGTAATATGTAATGTAACTGCCCAAGTAACAGAGTAACGTCAAAAGACGACATAATGACGTCTATTTTTGGTCTATAATGTCGGCGACTAATAATTGACGTTTAAAAGACCTCATTTCTTAGACTAGCCAAAGACGTAATTTTGAAAACGTCCTATGACCGTCCAAAGAAAGTCCTTTTGTAACTAATATTGGGATTATAGTTCATTTGCTTACCGCTATACGGCGCGCTATTCACTATCTATACCCGTATTCAAATTCTTGTCATGAGCGTATATAAAGCCTGCAAAATGCGGCTAATAACATTGTAATTATTTTTATCAGTTCAATTTCAGATACGATTCCCGTACCAGAATCGTACGGAAATTCAGATATTGAACTGATTTTTGGAAAATCGGACAGATAATATCCGATTTTAATTTATTCGGACAATTTCTATCCGAATAAGTAAAAATTGTTTGTTATTATCTGCTTAAAATATAAAACAGAAATTAACTTTCATATAAATAAAATCTTTAATTTTATAAATTAAATTATTTAAATTTACCTATAATATATATCACATTAATATGTGTTATATTATTACTGTAATTGGTCTTAGTTTTGCCGTCAAACAAACGTCAGAAAATGACGTCTGGTGGATGTGACATATCGACGAGACATTTTCGGGTCTCATGACATCTAACTTAGGATGTCTAATTGGTCATCTTGTGACCAAAATTTACTGTCATTGTGATGTCAGTTTGCTACTTGGGTGGACTATTACATAACTGTAACAATCATATAACATTTTAGTAACATGTTATATTCATGTTATATAACTGCAATTTTGTATGAGTGGGAAATTACAACTAACGTGAATGTTACATGTAACAAATACGTTATATTACTTGTTACATTCCGTTTTATTATGCCAATGTTACAGTTATGTATCTATGTTTGCTGGGTCTAGTGTATGCCGATATATAATTACCTATTCTATTCAAAAAACTCGTTTTTTCCCTATTTTCTTTAGCATATAATCACAGTGGTCCTTAAATCGTAGTCTATCGTCAATAATTATGCCTAGGTATTTCATTATTTCCACACGTTCAATCTCAGTTCCATCCAAACATTTCAATGTTATATTACCTCGCAGTTCTTTTCTTATACTTCTAACAATCATATATTTCGTTTTTCCTGCATTCATTTTTAACTTATTTATATTCATCCACTCTTCTACTATAGTAAATGCCATATTCATTTTGCCCTCTAATTCCACGCTGCTTTCTCCTGTTACATATATTAACGTATCATCTGCAAACATTTTTATACTACATCCTTTTGGACAGATTTTTATTATATCATTTATATATACTATAAATAACAAAGGTCCTAATACAGATCCTTGCGGTACTCCATATTCTGTGATCATTAATTTAGACCATTTATTATTAAATTGAACCTGCTGTGTTCTATCCTTTAAATATGATCTTAACCATTCCCCTAATTCCATATTGATATAATTTCTCTAATAATCTTTCTCTATCTATTGTTTCAAAGACTCGCTTAAGATCCATGAAAATTACCCCTACCATTTTTGCCTCACTAACTATCAATTTCCATTTATCAATGACTGTTTGAATCGCTGTTTCACACGAATACTGTTTTCTAAAGCCCGACTGATGTTCTGTTATAATACAATTATCTTCCAAATACGTTTCAATTTGCTTTTTAACTACTAATTCTAACACTTTTTCAAATATTGGTAACATATATTTATAGGCCTAAATTCACTTGCTTTTCTAGCTTTCTCTATTTTTGGAATCGGTATTATTGTAGACGTTTTCCAACCTTTTGGACAGCAACCTTCCTTCAAAGAATTATTTATTATATCAACAAATTCCTCTTTTATTACGCAAAATACTGCCTTTAATATATCGCTAGTTATTCCCTCCTCTGTACCTTTCTTTTTCGGTAGTCCCATAACAATTTCCTGTAAATGCTCTATACTAATCATTTCAAAATTTTCCATAATTCCCTCGTTTTCAATAACATAAATAATTCTTTTACATGCATTCCCAGTTTTACTCCCATTTATAGATTTTACTATACTATTAATACTTTGTATATAATATAAATTAAATTTGTCTGCTATATTGCATCCTTCAGTGCCGTCTAATATTTCAAAATCTATATTCTCTACTTCCCTCTTACCCCTGGTTCGCCTCTAATTATTTCTTTTAGTGTTTTCCACATAGATGTAGGATTTTCTTTATTAAGATCTATCATATTTTCATAATATTCTTTCTTCTTTGTCTTAATTAATTTAACTACTGTATTTCTTTCAATTTTAAATTGCAACCAATTTTGTTCCGTGTCAGCATACAATGCCTTCCTATATGCCTCATCCCTTTTAGCCGCTGCTTCTCTTATTTCATCCGAAAACCACTTTTTCCCTTCCCATATTCTTGGAATTCTAAAATTTTTCCTAGGTGCTGTGGCGTCCAACGCATTTACTATACTATCAACAAATTTCTTCGCTCTCACACTGATATTCATATCTTGATTTTTCTCTAATTTATTTTCCACTAATTTAATAAATTCATCTATATTAAACTCTCTATAATTCCTAACACTAAGTTCTCTGTATTTATTATCAAATTTATTCGCATTCAGTTCAACTTTTAGCCACGCATGGTCCGTTATTTTAGGTTCATGCATTACCTGCATTTCTATTTTATTATTAGCAAAAATTAAATCTATAATTGTTTTACTATCTTTCGTAATTCTCGTCGGTTTATTTACATATTGTTTCATGCCTAAGCTCCTCATTGTCGTTTGTAACTTCCTTGTATAAAACGAATCTAACATAATATCTATATTAAAATCTCCTATTATCATACATTCTCCCCGTATTATTAACTCTTCTATTATATCCTCCAGAAATCTCACGAAATCACCATGCGATGCACTCGGTGAATGATATATTACCATTATTATTCCTCTATACAATTTTTCTTTCACCTCAATCGCAGCACACCAACAATTCGATTCTAATTTTTTTACTAATACTATTTCATATTTAACATCATCCCTTATATATAAAACAACCCCTCCTGTATTTCTATTTTCAGCATCGCATCTAATTATACTATAACCTGGTACGTTCACTTCACTGTCTTCAATTTCAGCAGTCAATCTTGTCTCTGATAACGCTATGAATGCCGGATTTACTTTCTTCATAATTTGATGTTGTATCTCATCTTTATGTGCCATCAAACTTTGCGCGTTTGTATACAATATTATTTCCGCTTCCTTCTGTAGTTGCTATTTCGCATCTTCCCAGCCGGCTCTCCTCTTCTCCTCTTGTATCGCCCTTTTAAATGTTGGACATTCTGGACTAAGGGCGTCGTGTTCATCACTTATCTTCAGGTTGTATGTTCGAATTTTAAACATACAATTTACACATTTTTTCTTTGTTGCCGTACATTCAATCGCTTTATGATTTCCCGCACATTTGTGGCATGTTTCATCTCGCGTACAATTTTTTGC